>DWTW01003026.1:0-10376 GCA_018246275.1 Papilio slateri
ATATTTAAAATAATCTTTTGGAATCCGATGGCAGCACCATCTGCTGGGTTTATTTGTGAATCTAAACCATCTTAGAATCCACTAGAACACATACACAAAAATTCATTTAAATCGGTTCAGCCGTTTAGGAGGAGTTCACTGTCAACACATGTACAGAAGAATTATATACATATAAAAATAACATTGATAGAGAAAACTTATTATGCATCAATTCTAAAGTAAGTTCTGGGATTGATAACACGTTATTTTGAGTCTGAGCTCTTAATCAGAAAAAATGACAGTTTTAAAGATTGCTAGCATGAGTCTAATATATTACGATGAATGTAATTCTCTATATATGAAATATGAACATGTTAGCAGTATCAAGCAAGATTCAAGTATCCTAAGCAATCTTATATAAATATATTTCTTTATTACTTAGATAAATTGTTGCTCTAGATAGTCCCAATTGTGATTGCATTTTGTAATGCTAACACGAGGCCCTCATGGTCATGGTTGGCCATGGCATGCACAACAGCTCGGATGCGACGCGTAACAAGGTTTCTGTTGCAAAATAAAACACGACATGCTAAAGAGAGGATCTAGCCTTTCTTTGGTATGTTGTATAACACAGGTACCAATTAGCCTGTATGCATAGATGTATGAATGTAGAAAAGCGACACAGGTGTACCAGGATTGCGCCAAATGGAAATATGTCATCTCTGCATATTTATTATCGCTTAGATTTCTTTCATTAACACATAGAAACGAAAAAGAAACATATTTCGTAAAATAAAGATAAATCTTGCTGGGAATTCTGAATCTTGTATGCATTTAAGGTTATTATCTTCTTATAAAAATAGTATATCCTCAATATAGCCAAAAATAATATTTACCCATGTTATGGCACCAATCCAGCTACGATTTAGATCATCAAAATTCCATCTCTTGCTTTTGGTATCGTCGTTGCAAAATGATTTCCAACATTTCCGTGGATTTTGCCAACAAGACGGTGTCCCTAAGCGTTTGTTTTGCTCCTCTGAAAGACTGCTGCCAGCTGAATTTACGACGCCAGCGGAACTACGTTTATCAAAATGATTTACACTCTTCTCTAAAGCATCTCGGATGCGACGCGTAACATATTTCCACATGGTTTTTATTGCAAAATAAAACACTCAATAATCAAGTTAGAAATCCATTGTTGAAGTACCATACGGAATCTTCAACGAAATTGTGCAGACATTGTTTTGTAACCTTCGCCTGTCGTCATCCGACAACAGAACAGTACAGACAAATAATTGTACCTTATCAGCTCAGCAGTAGTACTAGTAGTAGAAGGATTTTTCTCGACGAGGAAGGCAATGGAACTAAGCCATACAGCCAAATCTTAAGTTTTACATTTTCATACCAAGTTTTATACTAATAAGGCAAAAAAAAACAATTCTTTAGTATTCTTCATTTATCTTTTTCAAATCTGTGCAAAATTTACACAGATTTGAAAAAGATAAATGAAGAATACTAAAGAATGTCTGTAACTGTAATTGTCTAGTCAGGTTTTTTCCGTTGTTACAGTTGAGAGTTGTCGCAATCGTGTATCTTGAAAAATCCAGGTAAAAATTCTGATCTAAAACTTGTAGGTTACTTACACAATTCTTGAAGAGATGGCGGGATGCTATCCTTATAAACCTCTTGCAGTTGATCGATGAATAGAATGCGATGAATATTAAAAGCCGGACATGTGAAAAAAATATGATGTAAAGTTTGTTCTTCATTTAGGGAGCATTCATTGCAATTTGGTGATGAAGTTATTTTCATTCGGTAAAGATGAGCGTTAAATTTGCAATGACCAAATCTCAGTCTACAAATCTGTGTGTAGAATTTCCTTTTACAGAAAGATTTGCTCCTAGCGAACCAGGGTTTAATACCAATTTCATTATTTATCTCAGCGTACCATTTACCTTTGTTTTGATTTATAAGCTGTCTGTCTTCAAGCCAATTTTTATTAATTTGTTGACGAACATCAGAAATTAGGTCTTGCCATGGAATTGAAATATTTTTAACCTGGCCACCCAAGTTATTTATTGATTTTGCAAAATGATCAACTTTTTCATTGCCCACCACTCCACAATGTGCCGGAGTCCATGTGAATTCAATTGTGATATTTTGATTATGCAAATCCGTCCAAAGTTTTTTAATATGATAGATGACATAGTTTATTCTATTGCTAAAGCAATTATTTTGCAGGTTGGATAGAACTGACATACTGTCACTGACGATAAGCCACTGCTTCTGTTTTCTGGCATATATATCTTCTTTCATATACTTCAAGGCATGCAGTATAGTAAGTGCTTCTGCTGTGAAAATGGTGGATAAAGCTGGCAAACTAAATCCATATCCAACCTTAATATTGTTGTGATAATAGGCTAGTGATACTCCTTAATCTGATTTTGAGGCGTCAGTATTAATACAGTGAAATTATCTTATCAGTTCATTCCACTACCAAACTATTCTCTAAACTAAAGGGTAAATATTTGCGATTTACTGAATTTATTTGGAATTTTACTATCATTTACCATATAAATTTGATAGAAGTAGTATGATGAATGATAGATAGAGATTAAACATACAACAGTAATAATCAATGGATAAACTATAGTTTAATATCGATGTTTGGAAAAAATAATTAAAAACATAATTGATGTTTTTTTTTTATTTATGACCTGGTAACATAGACCTTTAGGTCAACATAATTGATGTTACGCAAGAACAATGTAGGAAAAATATCCGAGACTCCAGGATAACTAAGAATCTGTGGCAACTATGAAATTAAATTAAGTGCATTCCAAATAAGATATACCTAAAGGTCTATGTTACCAGGTCATAAAATTAAAAAAAAAATGATGAAGTGCAAATTTATAAACGTAGTTGTTAATGTCAATGTCAAGTGTGGTTTCAAATTTCAATGTTTTCATTGAAGTAGAAGCGTCTGTTGCCCAGGAAAACATAAAATTAAATTGTTTTACGTTTCTTACGTACTTTATATTTTTAACGTAAATATTCGATATGTGCGGTCGTACAGGACTGTTTGTATATCATATCATTGAAATAGGAATAACTTTATGATGTTATTAATTTTATAATTTTTCTAGATCACTAAATAAAGAGCAACTTCGTTGTGCCTGTAGTTACAAAAGTAAAAATGGAGAGTTTTTTGATAAACCAGAATGGCTACACGAGCACAATGACGGCAAAGAATACGTGCCATCGTATAACATCGCACCGACAGATGTTACACCCGTCTTAATATCATCTAATAATTATAAAAGCATTCAAGGCAGTAGGATTTTAAAGCCAATGATGTGGGGAATAATACCCCCATGGCATAAGGTACTTCAAGATCTATACTCTTGTATATTTATATGATCTCTTCAAATATTACTAAAAATATATATAACAGATATAGGTAGCTTACATGTATCTGCACATATTTATATTGACATAATCGTGAGTTACACTGCTAAAAACATCACATGAAACATGTTGTTATCTCTCCTTTTCTATAAAAAAAACAGAGATGACAATATGTTTTAGGTGAATGCTTTCAGCAGTATAAACTCACGGTAAATGTAGCCAGTGGTGGATCCAGGATTACAATTTATGGGGAGACTCATTTATTTTAGGTCTGAAGTGACAGTTATAGTCAAAACATTTGTTATATATAGGTCAATAAGTTTATAGAGGAACAGCATCAAAAACAAAACAAAAGTTATTGAGTATTTTATCAAGGTCCAGAAAAATACACATGGGGCTTTAAACATGGGTTAATTGGGCTAGTTTTTTGGTTAATGGCAAATGAGCAAGTGGTTCATCTGATATTAAATGAATACTACCCATAGGCATCTGCAACAAAATAATGAGTTGCAGATGCACTGCTTACTTTTAATGGTCAAAGAGAATATTCTACTTCACACCTGTATTCTTTGAGGTTGTGGTATTTTATCTGTCGAGCCAGACAATTTGTGCAACAGATGTTGTTGCAGGCTCTACCACTGTTAAAAGTTATATATAGTCTTATGCAAATATTGTTTAATATGTAGGTATATTTATCAATATTGGTGAAACTCAAACTTCTACAGTGCAGATACACCCCACGGTCCACCAATAGGTGGGAATTGGTAATAACCAATCCTGATGAGGCTTATGTCTTTCAGAGGTCTTCTAAGTACTATTAAATAAAACCAAGATTGCTGAAGCAATTTCAGTCATGGTGCACTGTTTTTCATTATGCTTACACTATTTTGTGTTTAAGGGCGATTATCACACAAATAATTTAAGTACAAATAATTGTCGAATAGAGAATATAAGAACATCTAAACTTTATAATCCAATATTATTAAACGGCGGTAGATGTATAATAGTGGTAGAAGGCTATTACGAATGGCAAACCACTGTTAAAAATAAAGTGAAACAGCCTTTTTACATATATACCCCCCAAAAAGAGCATGTAAAGGTAAGTAAGATAAGGTAAAGTAAGATATTTAAAATCTTATATTGCCGCTTAAGTTCTGATACCATTTGTTAATTAGGATTGTTTCAGTCATTCAGAAATGTTGTCTAATAGAAACTCGTAAAATGACGAAAAAATAAAATACTATTATAAAGTGGTAAATTTATGCAGTTTTTTCGCATTTTACACACTGGTTTAGAACTTAAGTGTCAATAAGCTGTTGCATATTTTGGTCCTATCAACATTTTAATGCTTATTATTGGATTATAACAAGGGGGGTGTAAATCTATTGATATTACAAATAAAACACAATGGTGCGAGGTTCAAATTATTTTATTTAAAACAGTTCTATTTAAATAATGTTACATACGTTTGTCTATTGTCAGTACAATGCTTAAAATTAATTAAAAAAAATAAAGTAAAATTATTTTGTAGTTCCTTGGACATTTTCTAAGGCGACATTACTTAGTACCAAAAAATATTTCGCGACTTTCGCTACTGATGCTTGCAATTTTTACCTTTTTAAACAAATATTGAATCAACAATTTTTTACTTATTTCCATTGCTTATTATTAATTTCTTATGTTGTTTGCTGAGAAAATAATAAAAGAATTTATAACAAATACAATCCACATTTAAAGAAGTCTAAAAAGAAGTAAAAATAACAGTTTAAAATATTGTATTTTTTGCAATCACAGATTGACGACCCTAATACATGGCAAAACAGTTACGACGACAAAAGTGGATGGAAAGGTGTAAAACTTTTATATATGGCTGGGCTGTACAATGTTTGGCAGGACAATGACGTCATTGTTTATTCCTACACTATTATCACTATGGATTCCAGCAGTAAATTAGATTGGTTACATCACAGAATGCCTGCCATTTTGGAAACGGAGTTACAAATTGAGGTATTCCATTTAATATGTATTTCCAGATATTTTATTTAACCATACAAATACTTACCTTTTCTAAGTAGTAACTATTCAAAATTCAATATCATCAAAAGACAATGGTACTAATGACACTGATCAAATTAATACCACCGTCTGTCGTACAGAAAAATATGAATTTCAACAAATGCCAAGTAAATTCACTAGCCTACAAAATAGCTTTTGCATAGACATACAGTTAAACAACATCTAACAACTGTCCAAGGCATCAATAAGGCTAATTCAGTACAAATCAGGGGTATATAATCAAAAGGTCTTTCATGCACATCAGTCGGTTATGTGCATAAATTTGTGAATCTTTAATGGCTGCATGTACGCTTTGCTACATTTAGAATCTCCTATTGATTTGATTCTATACCCCTGAAGTATGGGTAAACACATCACTCGGAACCACCCAAGAAACTTTTATGCAAAGCATAATTTTTGTGCTTGTCACACAAAGGATTAAGATGCTTAGTAATCAACATGAATAAAAGGTTTGGTAAATTCACTGGCCCTTGACATAGGCTTCACACTGATATACAATTAAAGAATCTGTTAACACCAGGATATAGCTAATTTAAAAATCATCTTTTCCATTAAAAACTATATACTCATTACTATTCTTAAGCTCAATAAAATTGGGAAATGAACTTGCCAAATAGAAGTTTCAGAAAAATAGATATATTTTTGTAACTTACTGGTTTTAAGTAACTGACTCCCACTGGCCATTTCAAAGCCTCAATCGGAGGCCACATTATGGCCTGCGAGCCTGGGGTTGAGCAGCCTTGTATTAAAACAAAATATCTATGTAATTTAAGGACGAATTTATATAATGGGTTTTTGGGTTGCATCCAAGGGCCCCACGGATATGAAGGGCCCAAGTGAGGGCCCCAAAAGTTACTTGATAACGAAAAATAGGATGGTAAGTTGAAATGATAATTTGCATCGTTTTTTTTCATTGTATAATTATATTCTAGACTGGTATAAATTAAAGATCTTGCATATTTTTTTAAGGTAGGCCCCAAAGTACTATAAACCCAGGGCCCCACAAACTCAATGTTCTTGTATATTCATAATATTGTTCAATAATATTACCTTTTACAGGCATGGTTAGACATAGACAATGTCAATCCAGATATGGCTCTTTCATATTTAAAATCAACTGTACTACTGTCATGGCATCAAGTTTCCACAGCAGTTAATAATTCACGATACAAATCAGACAATTGTAACAAAAGAATATCAAGAGAAAATAAAAAATGTGCTCAATCAACTATTACTTCATGGTTTACAAAGGTAGATAAAAGAAAAAGCAATGATGAAGAAAATATCCCAAACAAAAAACCTAAGTAAAGTTGATTCAATTAACGAAACAATTAAGTCACTTCCTTTATAATCAATTCAATGTTTGTGTCATTTTCTAACTTAAACAACAATATACATAGCAGTGTGTCAAAATAGTTTTACTGTCTTAATACACTGATGATATGATTCACTGTAAAAAAATCAAATTCATAATTAGATTCCCTTGTAAATCCCGTAATTTAAAATCAAATTAGCAATTTTTATTTGAAATGGAGCAAGGGAGTAAATATATTAAACTAACATAGTTTCAAGTGAGTTTTGACTTCAGCATAAAATAAAAGAGCAGCATGCATCAGGCATCATGATGACATAATGAGGAGCACTTCCCAAAAAGTCTCAGAAAATGAGGTTATGCAAACCTTTTATAGAGGCAATTCTGACACAAGATTAACAAGCAATAGTTAATTTAAAAAAATAAAAGACGATACTGACTGTACCATCGTTAGGAAGCATACAAATCAAATGACACCTTACTCTTTAAAATTTAAAAA
The DNA here is from genome assembly GCA_018246275.1 of Papilio slateri. NCBI lineage: Eukaryota > Metazoa > Arthropoda > Insecta > Lepidoptera > Papilionidae > Papilio > Papilio slateri. The sequence continues at coordinate 7,278 of DWTW01003026.1, forward strand.
AGCTGTTTAGGCTTCAGGGGGTCCCAAATGGAGTCCCTAATACAGGGGTGAGCAACCTTTTCAAGCAAAGGGCCAATAAAAAAATAATTTAATCGGCGGGCTAAAATCACGTTTTTATACATGCTTCAAAATAGATATATGGACAAAATAGGTATTGATTAAATATAGGATTGAGTATAACGAAATTTATAAATTGCAGTAAGACTATGATATCTATCTATCTAAGACAATGATATCTAATAATTAAGATATTGTAATAGACAAATATAGATAAACTTTAACCTGGATACGGTATGTTTCAATTAACGCTTGTGTTATTCTATGTATGTTTTATAATTTTTTTTTACATCCGTGTCGTAAAACCCTCCGCGGGCCGCACAAAATATGTATTCGGGCCGCGGGTTGCCCACCCCTGCCCTAATACATACATACCCGTGAAAAACATTACCCTCCTGTCAGTTAGGCAGAAAATAAAGAAGTACGGCAGTAATCCTCATTCCTTCCAGTAAGTTTCTGGTAGAAAGCACCACACCTAATGATGCAGTAAAATTCATTGAGCTCATTCAACATTTCCTTATACCTGGTGAAGCGAAAGTCTAATCCGAAAATCTTAACGAGTAGATAACGCAAGAAATTTTTTATTTTTTTATGAATCTGTTTAAAGATTTCGAAAATTTCGAACTATATCACACTAGTAAAGTGTAATTTCAAAGGTCTAAGGGACATGTATGTTATTAAAAATCCACTTACCATAGCAGTAAAAAGGTGAAGGAAAAACTGGTTAACACAGATTATTGCACAATTTCCCTCCAATCAAATATTGTTAATTCGGAATTGTTTAAAGTCTGCTTCACATCTTATCAGTTTGTGACTCTCAAGAAAATCGCTTACAAAACTTTTTACTTCATATTCATCTGAAATGGAAAGATTACTGTAATTTATACAAAAAAAAACATTGAATTAAGAGTTCAACGTTTGACACAATTACAACCTACCATACATTCATTCAACTACTTTTTTTTTATAATAGAAGGTGGCAAACACGCAATTGGTTCACCCAATATCAAGTGAACGCCACCCATAGGCAACTGCAACAAGCTAATGTGTTGAAGATGCATTGCCTACCTTTTCATGGACAGAGAAGGGAATACCTATTACCTATTCCTGTCCATCCCTTCCACCGTCAAATCCTCCTACTTTGTTTTTTTTGTAACTCCTACTTTGAACAATAAAGTGTGTTTTACTGTTAATGAGCTAGCTTAACATTACCATGTTGCCTGATCTAAATTCAGATTAATTAATTGAATTGGATTAAATATTTTTATAATAATTACAACACATATTAAACAGAAGCTCTAATGAAATATAAACTAAAGTGGTCATTATTATAAAGGCTACTCACTTGGATATTTGCTACATTGATATATAAGCCTAATCAAATGTTTTGCTAGAGACTTAAACAAAGCTTTTCCTTTTATCCGGCCTTTAATATAGAATGGAGTCAGAACTTTGACAACCCAGGGTGCTATTCGCTCCTTGCAACTCCTTACAAACTCCTGTGTCTCTTCCAGTGGTGACATAACTCCTTCATCATCACTGTCTTCTCCAAATATATCTATTAGCATTTCTTTAACCTGTAAATAAATAAAGTTACATCACAATGTGTTGATGATAAGGCAAATCGGACAAAAGTATACATCCCATAATGAACAAATGCCAATAAGGGAGGCTTCTTAATAAATCTAGGCTTATAGATTTATTTAGAAGTAATTAACTTTATTTACCCTTGCAAGCTTTGCCCTATTACAATCTCTCAATTGATCCAATATTTCAAATAATTGTAACTTCAAAAAATATTCTTCACACAACCATTTATTGGATGTTTGCCGTATCTTTTTACTTGCTGGTTTTGTATTGTCATTGTTCTCCACCAAATGTCCTGCCAATGATGCTAATTTTTCATCTATAGACTGCTTAATATTTGCAGTTGATAAATTACTACTTTTCATATCGTCTGTTCCACAATTTTCTTTTTTATTATCTTTTGGAATCTCTTCATTTGTAGGATTCGGATCATTCCATAAAGATTGTTCAAAAAGATCATCGTCATTATGGTCATCTTGAAATAGTATCTCTAATTGTCGTAACAAATTGTCTGAATCTTGTGTCTCCACATTTTGAGTCTCAAGAGGCATTTCTGAAGGAAAACATTTCTTTGTCATATCACTAACTTCTGTTTCTGTTCTCAATGATTGTTCTGGACTATTTCTATGTTGATCCAATTTTTTTTCACTGGTTGTAGATGTAACATTATCTGTTATAGATTGATTTGGAGTAACATTTTCCCGACGCCGCTTTCTCCTTTGGTTGCATGTGCATTGACAAGTACAATTACTAGATTTATTTAATGTAGTTTGTACTCTTTTCTCATTCTTTGGAGTTGTTGTTAAAAAATCATATAATGTTTTATACAGCTTACCCTTACTCGTGTCCTGTTTTAAATCGTTTATCTGAAATTTCTTAACATTTAGATTTGCACATGAAATGAAAAGAAATTTATGGCCATTAATTGTTTGGAACATACCACATCGATTATATTTTTCCGGTATATCTGCACAACCATGCAAGTTTGAGCGGCAGTCATTTCAATAATTTTCGCACACCTCCATATTGCGCTAGGTAAGCGAATATTTTTATTGAATTGTTTTTGGTGTTTTTCATAGTTTACTGATAAAAGTTTTATTATATATTCCATATAGTGTCTACGTACCTGAAATTGAACTACTGATAAAAACAAAAGCAAGGATTTGTAACTGAGAATAATACATTAATAGACGGTTTACTTTAGATATAAGTAAATGAGGCTCGTATTCTATATCGGGTATAGACATTAACGTTTTGTCGCATTCTAATAACATTTGGTCCACAATGTCGTCCGAATTCTGTGCATCGGTCTCCAATAATTGACTCATGTTTAAATTAATAAGTAAACCAAATTAAATAATTTTAGCGCCTCCACCTTCTCTATAATAATTTGTGTTTTGACAGGCTGTCAGTATTGTTATTGCCAGACTGGGTTTTAGTAATCTGTACAGAAAA
>DWTW01003027.1:0-10376 GCA_018246275.1 Papilio slateri
GGCAACATTAGCATGTTCAATCTGCGACATATTAATTATGCCTATAGTTTTTTTTATTGTTTTCCCAACTGAGCTTCATTGTTTACCAGTTACCACTCACGAAAATAATAATACAAAATATGGATTAAATTGGCAATCAGTGATTTAACGACTTAAATGAGTTTTCAATTTTGATTTGCTTTGGTTTATGCATTGTAAACAAAATGTCCTCGAGTTCCGTTGAAGATATTCCTGATCAGTGTAAAGTAAGTAACTTTTTCCTGAATAGAATTACTGTTTAATTTTGCCACATAATTTCGACCTTGTAATTTATCGTCGGTAGATCGTAGTAGACGTTAATTAGAAATATTGTTCATTTAGTTTTTTAGATTAGAATTACTGCGTCATATATGTCAACGCTAGTCTATTTGTTTACCTTTTGTATTATTCATAATTTTAAAATACTCTTATTTATTGTTTTATATCAATATTTGATTATTTAGGATACATCACTTACTCGTTATCATTTAGTAACTATAAATAAAAAGTTACCAAACCAATATTTCGCAATACCTTCTTTGTTCAATTTTAAATGTTATTGTCATAAATCAAATTGCATAATCATAGAATAGACGCTTATGGCAATCGAAATCAGAAGTAGTATAATTGTGTTTCACAATTGTGTAGTAGTTACAGTACAGGCCCAGCGTAAACAGGTAGTTTATGCTGGGGCTCTTGAATTAGGGTAAAACCCTTTAATCCTGGCACTCCATAAATTATTGGCACCTAGCTGATTTATTGTCTATAAAAAGACAAATCGTATCAAATTGAGTGCTGTTATCCTTAACTCCACACTGCAATCACAACACCAAAAAAAGTTATAAAATACTAGCACTAATGCTAGTATTTTGTGACAAAAACCAAACATGTCCCTATATGATCAGCTAGAAACTGTATTTTGTAGTTGAGTTGAAATTATGACACCTTTTAATGTTATAAAATCTGCATAATTCTTAGATATTATAGGAGCTTAACCTTAATCATAATAAATGTGCATTTTTTTTATTGTTTACATTATTTTTATCAGTTGTCAAAAATTGATTGAGTAAAACTTTCAACGATCAATAGTGTTTTTGTTTTGAAATATGGTTTTTTGAGGTTAATTTTCTGCATGATATATTAATTGTGATACATTTTTACATATAATTCTAAGTTTCATCATCTATTTGTGCTACGGGAGTGAGGTTTAATCACTTCCATGGAAATAGACAGATATTCGAACAAAAACGTTAAAAAGAGAAATTAAAAGGAAAAGAAACAGAAGTATAAAGCTAAAATGAGCAAGGAAATGAAAATGTAAACAAACTTCAAAGTGAAGTTATATATACTATATGTTACCTGAAAATACCATGGATCATCACCATCATGGACCTCACATCCACCACAATCAGGGTGAACTCAGATGAAAAACAAAATAAAAACGCTTAATACTTGTATACTGATGCTGAAATAGAGAAATTTTTAAATTTGAATATGATGAAAGAAAGATAAGCCGAAATAGGTTATGCTATTACTGATCTATTACATTTAAGTTAGATAAGAAATTATGATAATTTACATTTCATTTTGTATTAAATTGGTTCATAAACTATTATTCTGTTGCCTTTAGAACTTTGTTATGTCAGCTACTTTTCATGTGGTCAGTTTTTACCATTTAGGCACATAGATTTACTTAAAGTGCCAATAATTGGGGCTTCTCCAGTATATTGATAACAACAACAGATTTAAATAAATGTTGATATCAAGGAAAAAAATATCTTTAACTTAAATTGTGATTCTGCTCCACATACTTTAAATGTTACCTGGAAAATATCATCAAGATGTCAAAAAATGTCTTAAAATTTCAACCTATTCATGTAATACATTTAATTTGAGGCTACAACTATGTGAATTAATCTATACTAATAATATATAAATCTGTAGTCTATCTGTTAAGTTTTTTTTATTGTAAAATTTGTGATAAATATTCATTTAATGCCTCAATAACATCAATTCTACCATTTTAAAATGTTTGTCTGTCTGAATGGCTTGACTGATCCTAATGAAAATTGGTTTATAGAAAGTAATAGGAGTAAGACTACTTGATTGCGTCAATGATATGCCATATAAAATATCAGTGAGCTTAATATAATCTAATAAAAAATTTAAGCTATATTTTTGTATTTTCCTAATAGCAATCTAATATTATAATTTTATTCTATAGACTTACAGCAAAAAAGGTAACATATCTTCATATATGTGGAATCAAATTATAAACATTTTCAGCGAGGAATATAAGAATAGAATGTGTGCAAAGCTGCAGGCAACAGCTAGTCATAAATAAAGCCAAAAAGTATCTTAGATAATTTTGTCCAGCTATCTAATATTACCAGAATAACTCTGCGCCGCGACGTTTGGCGTAGTATTAATACCTTCCTTAATAATTGGGCTGTTGAATGCAAAAATCATTTTTAAATCCGATTGCTAGTTCCTGATGTTAGCACATTCTAACAAACAAACTCATTAGCTCTATTATAATGATAATTTAGATGTATTCATCCAATTAATACGAAACAAGTAATTGTTCAATTTAAAACTTTCAGGATCTATTTACACAAGATGGAGTATTACTTAAGGCATGTATTGGGCGTTCCATCAATGAACTAAACTCTATTGGAATGCTGTGCATCATACAGAATTCAGATAGTACTAAATGCATTGAGTGGAGGCCAAATGATTTGATCACTATTGATTCTGATACCCAGGATCAGGAATGGGCAGTGGTAAATACTATTGGTAAGTAAAATAATATATTTATGCAACAATATTGTGTTTTGATTATTTATAAAAATGTTCAAATGTTACTTTAATAAAAAAATACCATAACCAAAATTAACATACAATCCAAGCGTAACAGTAGTAGAAACCGCAACAACAGCATATGTTGCATGAATGTGCTGGAGACCCAATTTCAGTCCTCTTCCCTTTCCCATTATTTCCAAATAAGGATAGGATGGGAATGGGAAGAGGATTGGATGGGAATGGGAAGAGGATTGGATGGGGAGGGTATGAATCGGAGAAGGAAATATCCTTTTTCCCGCCTATCTCCTCTGGCTATTAAAGGTAGGCAACGCATCTGCAACTCATTTGCTTGTTGTGGTTGCCTATGGGTAGTGGTCACTTAACATCAGGTGACTTGCTTGCTTGTTTGCCATCTAATTCCATAAAAAAAAAACTTCACAGAAGACAAGTGTAAAATAGAAGTATTCTGGTTTTGTGATGAGTAAGTTGCCAGAAGTCTTATTCCACTCCTCTTCCCCTTAACATCCATTTTCGATAATGAAAAGATGGAAACTGGAAGAGGAATTGAGGGGGAAGGGAAGGATAATAAAATAAAAATATTTTTTGTCCTGTCTATCCTCTCATCTGACTATTAAAGGTAGGCAACACATCTGCAACTCATTAGCATGTTGCAGATGCCTATGGGTAGAGGCTATTTAATATCAAGTGAACTTCTTGGTCATTTTTCACCTTCTATAAAAAAACTTTTTTCTAATGAACATAATTCATTTCAATTCTGGCAAAGAAGTCTGGTGTTCTTGTTAGAGAGATTTGTCAGGCTGCACTTCCCAGCAGTGTTTGTGCAAGTATCTCGTATCGCTCCTGAAGATTGCCAGCAACAATAAGGGGTTGATGGGTTTCTTCGGGGAACTGGGTTCGCTGAGTTGATCCATTTCCCACCCATACGCGAAATACGCGCTAGTCGTGGAGTTGCAGTATTGGAGCTCCCAGTCAGTCTAAAGGCAGTCTGTCTGTTATTTCAGGTCGTCGTCAAAGAACTCTAAGTGGAAATATGACGTCCGACTATGCAACACTCCGAGCTCGCATAATCAGGATACCGTTAAACGAACTAAAAACTTTCCGAGTTTCACGAAATAATCAGCAGATGCAGTTTTCCACCAAACCCGGCGTTTGGCAGATGTCCTTTTACTTTCAACATGGGAACGCTGAAATTTTCGTAGCCTATCTAAAGAATCATGTGAAAACTGCGAAAACAAGACATGATAAAAATACATATGTTGTTGTGGAACCAAATAAAGAGACACAGGTTTTAAATAAGTCCTTTGCTGAATTGGAGATATTTACAGAGAATCCTACCGATGTTGTTTGGAGTTTGGTATCTAATTTGAGACAGAGACCTTATGAAACTACAATGGAGGCATTTTCAAAACTCACAGATATTGGTATGTATTAAACTTTATTTCATTTTGGGGCTTGTGATTTTATCTGGGGCTTGTGTAATTGATTTTTTATGTTTAATTGCAAACATGGTACAGAAAAAACCAGTGGTGAGTGTTACTATGGTGATTTCATAGAAAATATTAGCTTTATAATTTGTTTCATTAGTCTTTATCAAATTTTATTTTACATAACATCTGTACAGAAGAATTACATATATTTAGCTATTTAGTAGCTATTACAGTAATATATTAGATTATCATACATATAGAATATAGATATTGAAATTTTAATGAATAATTCCTCCCATTAAATCAAAAGTTTCACATTGAATGTCAATCAGTTCATTAATTCAAACCAGTATCGTAGTAAAGATAGAATCTGTGATTGATAAGATTTTATTTTGTGCAAATATCAAACATGGAGTTAAAATTCAATTAAAATAAATAATTTATTGCCAACAAAAATAAATAGACATTAGAAAGAACAAAATTACGTTATTTTATCAAAATAATATAAAAGTGGTGACTAGCTTTGTCGACACGGAATCAAGACCCCGTTTCTCACTGGTTTTCAGTCACCATCCCCAAAGACATTTGCAGGAAACTAGAGCTCTGAGGTGCCAAAAGGAATATCTATTACATTAGACTTAAAATTAAATTTACAATAAAGGATTTGATTACAAATAGAAAAATGTTTTAGGCATTTTTACGTATTTAGTTTCATTTTGTTAAGTTTAAAAAGGTCCACAACTGATATACCTGGCATTATAACGCAAAACTAAAAATTTCCATACAATCATCTAAAAATAGTAAAATAACTAAAAATAAATTCATTACCTTTTTTGGATAATATTATATTTATACTCTTTTATATACTCATAGCTTTTGATTCTTAGAGAATTTATTGACTCAACTGAATGTTATAATCTCTCTTTGAAAGAAAATTATTAGTTTATATTATAATTTAGAGTTTCCTTAACTTTAATATTTAGATATTGTATGGACAAATTGCAGTGTACTATGGCAATGAGGCTATGAATGGCAAGAGGGATGTGTCAGAAGAAGTGGCAGACCTGCTGACCAAGAGTATGAGCACGATGGAGGACACCACTGCTGTGACCAGGAGCGATGAGTACGAAGTTATCAGTGTGAAACCCACTCTGCCCCCACGGCCTTGTATACCAAGGTATGAAGTTAAAATATATCTTATATATAAAAATCTCGTGTCACGTTGTTTGTCCGGGATAAACTCCGAAACTACTATACCGATCATGATGAAATTTGGATACTATGTGTAAACTGGTCCAATTTAAAAGATAGGATAGTTTTTATCTCGATTGGTGACTTCAATATTTGATATAGCAAATTAAATGTTTTAATTATTTAAAAGTTCCATAAGTTTTTAACAGATGGCGGTGTAAGTTGTCAGGCTGTCGTCACGCGTGTTTTCCTGGCTATAGCTATTTAGTGCTACCCGTGCGAAGCCGGGGCGGGTCACTAGTATACATATATAAAGATCTTGTGTCACAATGCTTGTCCGGGAGAAACTCCAAAGCGACTTAATGGGTCATGATGAAATTTGGTCACTATGTGGAATGTGATCCATCTTACAAGATAGGATAGTTTTTATCGCGATTATTGACCTCATTATTTGTTATTGCACATTAAAAGTTTTATTTGAAAGTTCCATAAATGTCTAACAGACGGTGTAAGTTACTTTATTCATACAACATATCAACATATTTCGTTATCTTGGTTTTCGTCACACGTCTCGCGTGTTTTCCGGACTATAGGTGATTAGTGCTATCCGCGAGTAGCTGGGCCGGTTCACTAGAGTATACAACCTTGATTGTGTTATTAGAAGTAGGCGACAGCTGTATTGCTTTTATTTATTAATGAATATATAAATTTGAAAGGAAGGCAAACAATGGTCAACAGTGGTAGAGGCCGCAACAACATCTATTGTAGGAATGGGCCGGCTCGACCGGTGAAATACTACCTCACAGAAGACAGGCGTGAAGTAGAAATGTTTTGCGTTTCGTCCGATGAGTGATTTCCGAGCCCAATTACAGTCCTCTTCTTCTTCCCCTTCACATTCTTGCAAACAAAGCAAAGTGAACTGCTAGCAAACTAGCAAGTTGGCCACCTTCTTCTATAAAAAAAAGTTAAAAGGACTTTTTTTTCAGAGGCACTCCATTATCGACGGAGAAATGGGAAGGCTTGCAGGATACAGATGGTCGAGTGACAGAAGTGGAGGGGGTTAAGCAACTTGTATTTAGAGGGGTTAGTTACAAGCTTTTTTTTTTTTTTCAAAGAACTAAATTGGAAGAATATAATACTACATGTGTAAAATTACTTCAGACCTAGGTCTGATGACGTAAACAAGGTCCAGTATAAAAAAACTATATGTTGAGAGATAATCTAATGTGACAATTGAAATTCTACAGCGAGCTCATCGCTGTGAATTACTTGTTGATAGGGAATAATTTTACAAGTGGCTACTTGTCTTTGTATAGATAAATCCATAGACTACATTTTTAAGGAACAAGGAGATAAACAGGCAAAGAGTTAATCATTGAAAACCATAAATCATAACTTGAAAACCACTTTATCTGCTTGTTTGTCCTTTTATAATGTGAAAACGTATGGACGAATCACTAACAATCTGTATCATATTATTATTTCCAGGGTGTAGCACATTCAATAAGACACTCGGTGTGGAAATATTTGTTGGATTATTATCCATGGGGCATGAGTCATTCTGGAATAAAAAATCTACAAAGACGTAAGACGGAGGAATATTTTTCAATGAAATTGCAATGGAGGTCAATGACCGAGGGACAGGAATCGAGGTTTTCAGAATACAGAGAGAGAAAGAGTTTGGTCGAGAAAGACGTGAATAGAACGGATCGGACCCATCCGTTCTATGCCGGTGAAAATAATCCAAATTTGATAGTACTACAGGACATACTAATGACCTACGTCATGTACAACTTTGACTTGGGTTACGTGCAGGGAATGAGCGATATTTTGGCGCCGCTCCTTCTATTGCTGGGCAATGAAGTTGACAGCTTTTGGTGCTTTGCCGGTTTCATGGAGAGAATTGTAAGTGCAAACATCTCGGATTTATATAGCAACGCGCCCCAGCTTTGCTTGGGTAGATAGATAGAGAAATAAAATACGGAGTACCCTCTTTAAGTCGAAGGTCAGGGGAAACGCCAAAACATTTGGGACTTGGGGAAGGGAACGAAACAATTTTTCGATTAGTGGAGATTTCAAACATTGACGACTTACTACTGTAGGAATGGCCTAGCTTTTGCGCTGATAGAGTTGCTTTCTATTGATGAAAGAATTTTTCAAATTGGTTTAGTCGTTTTTAGTTTATTCGAACAAACAAACAATCAAAAAATATGTATGTAATATTAGTATAACAGAGATTCTTGCTTTGACTTATCAAGTGGCAGGAGCTTTTATAGAATGATGGATAATATAGAATTAAGTGAAGAAACAGTGGTAGAGCCAGTGGCACCGGCAGATGTTGCATAAATGGGTAAGTTCGACTGGAGTAGTGCTATGACCTCACAGAATACAGATGTAACAGTAGAGTATTTATACTTCTACGGTACGTCAGATGAGGGAGGTGAGGTGCCGCAGGCCTTTCCACTTCTGTCCTTTTCCTATCTTTCTATTTCTGTGAACTTATTCCGCTTCTACCATAAAAAATCATAGGGACGTTGCCCATGGGAGGACTGTTTCATTCATTAATTTGTAGTAAAGTTTCTTAATAAAATATAATAAATAAACTTGATTTATTAATTGATACATCCTAGGCGCCGAACTTCGACATGGACCAGGCCGGCATGAAGCAGCAGCTCCTGCACCTGCAGCAGCTCCTGACGTTCGCCAGTCCCGAGCTCGCGCAGCACTTGGCGCAGAAGGACTCCGGCAACATGTACTTCTGCTTCCGATGGCTCCTCGTCTGGTTCAAACGGGAGTTCTCACACAGAGATATCATGAGGTGATTATGAATATTGCAAGTATAGAGGTATATGGAGATTTGGAATACTTTATGTTTCTTTCGGCTAAAATAAAATATTCATATTAAACGTAAAATTAGTATAACTTTTGTGAGATATTATTAACTAAATAATTAATTAAATTAAACGGCTCGCCTCGCACGCTAGAGTCAGTGCGAGACGGGGCGCGACCGCGAACTAATCCCACTCACCCTGAAGAAGGACCTCCGATAGGTCCGGAACCTGTTGGTACCAACACCGAAGTACGCGAGCGAGAGTTAAGCCGTCTAATTTTATTAATTATTACATATTTAACGTGTGTAAAAGAGGCCATTAGCATTATTTTATACGATCTCCACTACAATGTTGTTAAACAAAGTCCCTTCACTATGTCTGTCTGTGCGCAATAAACTCGAAATGTACTAAACGCATTTTCACCAATAGACGGTGTGATAAATGAGGAAGGCTTAGGGACCTTGCACACGACGCTTTTTGTGCGCACTCACGACGCGCGTTGAACGCAATTAGGACGCCTACGCGGGATCGTCGACGTAAACTGCACACGATCCTAACGCTTGCCTTGCTACAAACGCGCATCAACGTAATACGAAAGCGCCACCGGGGCATGTGCGAACCGCTCCACACGTTTTCTCCACTGCCTCGGCTCTTTGAAGCGCGTTCCATTTCTGTTGATATCGATGCAAACGCATACAATCTACATCAGCTGATAAAGCGCGCACAAAAAACGTCGTGTGCCACAGCATCGCTCGGGTAGATTAAATAAAAAAAAATCTCTAGCCTAGATTACCTGCTGATAAAAGAGTTTTCTATTAATGAAAGAATTTTTAAAATCGGTTCAGTAGTTTTTGAGTTTATCCGGAACAAACAAACAAAAATCATAAAGAATATTTTGTTGAAAATATTTTTTTTTCCAATTTCAGATTATGGGAAGTGCTCTGGACGGGGCTGCCGTGTGCTAATTTCCATTTACTAATTTGTGTCGCAATTCTCGACACGGAGAAAGATATTTTGATAAGCAAGGATTATGGCTTCACTGAAGTTTTAAAAGTAAGTTGATTTCTGAACTTGTGCTATATTTAAAGTGGTTATACTCTTGACCGTATAATTGTAAAAGTGTAGTTTAAGGTCAAAACAAACTCTTATCGGGACCAACACGACAGGTTAGTCTGTTAAATGGTTTACAGAATTTGATTTATGATTTCCAATTTCTGAGGTGGGTCATCTAACCACTTGGCCACTCCTTTTATTTTGTTAATTATACATTATAAATATAAGGATAAAAGATTTGTTTGTTTGTTTATTCCGGATAAACTCAAAAACTACTGAAACTAATTAAAAAATTATTTGGCCACTAGGCGACTCTTCTAGCAGCAGGTAATTTAGGCTAAATTTTGTTTTTCTATTTGTCTACCTATAACCCGACGGGTTGTTTGCAATATATTATATATTATATACAGGAGAGAACATTGTTTGACTTAAAACAAAAGTTATTTTTATAATTCAGACGGCTTAGAATAAGATGGATGTCGTTTTAGAAAGACGGAATTGTGGTAATCATTATGGTAACATAGATTCTTGTTATTTCTGCCCACCTCCTTACAGTTATACACATCTCTGTCTGTCTTTCTGTCTTCTATATCTCTTGATTCTATCTGTCCATACTTATTTGCTACTATTAATAATTGATAATATATTTTTTTTATTTGTTTTAGCATGTCAATGACTTATCGATGGGCCTTGATGTAGACAGAATTCTGAGCACTGCGGAAGGAATCTACCATCAAATAGTGTCCGCGCCGCACCTAACAGATCAGATCCGCGTGATACTGGGCCTGCCTACACTCGGAAGGTCTCATACAGAAGACTCCCACTCCGACACAGAAGAGTCGAGAGAAGCTTCCAGTTCGAGAGGGGAAGCAGCTTCTTTACCTTCTAGAAGTAACGCTACCACTGTGAATGGTAATGGTACAGAGAGTAACCAGCGAGTTCTCTTCGCCCCGGAGACGGACGAAGTTATGTATCAGATAGGCCTTGATATGAATTTCTGAGAGCGGTGATTATTACTCTCGCTGTATATATA
>DWTW01003028.1:0-10376 GCA_018246275.1 Papilio slateri
TGCAGATGTCTATGGGCAGCGGTCACTTAACATCAGGTGACCGCTTGCTCGTTTGCCACCTTTTTCCATAAAAAAAACTATATATTCATACGTATGTATGATGAAATTTTGTATTTTTGAATGGGTTCCGGGATGTTTTAGATTTGTATTTGGGCCTGGTAGGTGGCGCTGCCATCGGGTTCCGAGACATTTTGTTCATTTTAATACGAATAACGATCTGAATCCGCTAATAGCAGGTGAGTTAACATCCATGCAGCCGCATGTCTGCTGGGTCCACTGTTACCAACAGTCGCAGCTTGCTTACTGACATGCTTCGACAATTTAGTTCCATATAAATGGCAAACCGAGCCTCGGAATACAGAGCTGTAGGACCAATTATCTGGTACACATACAGTAAGACTGGTTCAATTACCTTATTAAGGGGGTACACTTCAATCTTGCCGGCGCCGATGTCGCGCAGGTCGCGCTCGGCGTCGTACTTGAGGTCGTTGGACACGGACACCCAGATGGCGCGCTTGCGGCCCTTCAGGTAGTTCTCGAAGATGATGCCGGCGATCGTGCGCCCCTTGCCCACACCGGCACCGTCACCTTGGAACAGATATAATAACGCTCAAATCGGTCGACCGACCAAAGGGGGAAAAACCGTTTGTGATTGATATAAACTCTATTTTTAGCAGATTTTACATTTATTTTTCTGAATGAACAAAACTATGATAAACTCAAACCAAAAACTAGGCACAAACTTTCAACAATTCCCAAACAGCAATTCTGTAAGCAGGTGAACTTATGATGCCACCTTATGGAGCTCCTCCTACCGCACTCGAGGATGGCTACCGTGGTGATTTTGTGCAAACAACCCAACATAGCCGTCTCCTTTCCCCCCACCTCAAAACTATCTTCCGATCATAATATCATAAACCTAAACCGTTAAGATTTGTTAGGTAACAGCAGAGTGATTACCGATGAGGAAGCCCGCGCGCGTGCCGTCGGGCAGCGTGTGTTCGTGTGCCTGCGACGCGTACACGACCGCCTCGAGCTGCAGCGCCGACAGCAGCCCGCCGCGCACCGTGTCCTCCGGCAGGCTGATCGTGTACGTAACGTCCACCGGCTCCACAGAGGACAGCGACGCCGTCTCCACCACCGGGTCCGGGTGCTTGCGGCCCAGTTTCACTACATAACAACGATATTATTTCATTTAGATATCTCAATTTTTTCATGGAAGCAGGTGAACGAGCAAACATCGTGTGTGTCAAATTGATCATTGTAAAACAATGGCAACATTCTGATGGGTTGTAGATATTATCCAGGAATTTATGTATGGCAGAGAAGAGATGTAGATAAAGAAGAGAAAAGGAGTTATGAGAAGATGGGAGGGGATTTTATATTTCCGCTCGCACAATACATTTATTTTTTTATAAAACATAGATTTTTTAATACATACATTTTGATGGCATGTAGTCTGCGTACGTCTCAGCGACGCCCATCTCTTCGTCGTCGACTTCTTCTTCGTCGCCAGGCATCTGAAATATATACCAAATAATTACATTGAATGCGTAATATATGGATAAAACTCATCCATCTTATTATTGAGACTTTAACAATTTAATGGATTGCGCCATGGACCTAACTCTTAGCAGGCTTTCGGCCGATTAATTAATAGAGAATAACTGTTGCTAGCACAAGATTCGTGAACCGGTCGGTCGTTACACGTCGCGTTCATCCGGCTCGAAGGACCATAACGACGGTTAAATCATTAACTTCAGAACAATTTCTACAGCTACCCGTGAGTTCACACTGCTAAAAAACATCTCATATAACATGTTGTCATCTCTGTTTTTTTTTATAGAGATGGAGAGAGATAACAATATGTTTTATGTGATGATGTTTTTTTAGAAGTGTGAACTCACGGTAAATTACATTTTTACATTTGAAGCTGTAGTTATAGAAATAGAATACATCAGCTATAAAGATTACCCCACCTTGATAATTTTATATGTTATAAACAATTTATCATAAATATTGTCATAATCAAGTGGGTACCTTGTCATGAGGCCATATGCCGCCGGGCTTGGGTTGCGCCCAAGGCGGCATCTGTCCGTACTGTGCGACCATGCCAGACACAAGGATTTGATTCAAGTTTTGCAGGAGGTAGGAGTTCATCCCTTGTGCACCGACCATCTCCACTGGAAATTAGAGTTGTAGACTTAGAAATATTCCAACTTGACATAGAGAGAGGCCCTTGCCAAAAGATTAATTTTAGTATGAACAATCTAAGAACTAACTTGTTAAATGCAATGCGTGATTGAGTAATCGTGAGTTCAGACTGCCGAAACTCTCTTTCTCTATAAAAAAAACCGAGATGAAAACATGTTTTATGAGAATGTTTTCGGCAGTGTGAACTCACTGTAAGAGATAGTGAAACGTATAGATTTAAGCAGAAGAATAGCTTTTACAATCAACAGGTTCGGGCAAGTTTCAGGCTCATTTTTTGTTAAACTATTTTAATAGGTACTGATACTATGTCGGGAACATATTTTATATTTATATTAATATCAACTACGCTTGTTTATTTATTGTGCATGTATTCCAACAATAAGCAAGGGCTATAAATTATATATTAAACAACAAGACGTTTGTATATCTGATATTAAAGGGAGGTCATTGAATACCGATATCTTACCCCTACTAGCATTAAATTTGGCGCATTAAGTTTCTTTAAACTAGTAATATCGCAAGTTGCGATGCTCTACAAACCAGAAGCAAATCTTTTACAATTCAAAGCATTTCTAAGGCTTCAGTTGCGACACAAATTTCTTTAGGCCGTGTTCTAATTAAGTTTTTGAAAGTATACGTACGCACCCGCCACAAATAGCCGGGTCGTATAAACGCACGTGACGTCGGTCACGTTAAAACAACCGACATGAAAAATTTTGCTGGACGTTAAAAGAATTTAAACACATTTTTATACTATGAAAAATCAAGTGAACAGTTCTTACAGTAGACGTGTCAGCTGTTTTTCAGCTTTACTGTAAGGAATAAAAATTTGCGTCTTTAAGCTCAAAATAAAAACAATATTTGTAGAAAAAATCAATTGTCTAAGGCTACTAAAATCGTAAAAAATGTCTAAATAAGCCTAACATCATGATAATTTATATTAAACATATATGAAATAAATAGATCAAGTCCAACTACAAGCAACATCATACAAAATTATTTGAGTTAAACAAGCTTTCAATTAACATTCGGATTTAATGATTGTTTGCTAAATATACGGCCACATTCAAAACAACGCCGACAAGGCAAACCTCCCATGACGATGGACCGACGATCTCTTTTCGAGCAGTGAAGGAATAATTGCAAGAACCTGAGAGATTCAGAGGATAGCTACCTTTTAACTGGTGCTTATTGAGGAACCCACTAATTTTAACACACACACTCTGCTGGAGTGGACCAAAATAGTATATGTAGGTTAAAACTACAAAAAAAGCCAAAGCAATGGTGGTGAGAGATAACAACCACATATAAATATAGTGATAATAAAGGCATTTTATCACTATGGATGTTTCATTTTATGACTGATTAATACCTTCTTTAACAACTCGTTTGGGTGTTGGAGATATTACAGACAGAAATGAAAATTATTACTCAAGAGTCATGCAAGTAGTATTAAAAAAAACCCCCAAGGTTGCACACTACAGAATGATTTAAAAGATAAATATAATAAAGAATGATGTGAAATAATATTGTAAGCAAAGAAATCTAACGAATGGAATTCAAGTGCAGGATAGAATTGAAAATGCTATTAGGCAACAATAATCAAGAGGCTAATAGGGTTGCCAGGCTCATTTCATTTTTCAAATCTTAACAATGTAAAAAAATATAACTTACTATATTTAACAAAAAAAATAATAATATGGATGTAGATGGACGCATTATTATGTATAAACAGAACAATTCATCCACAACAATAAAATGTTTGGAATTTAAAAATAAATCTGGTAACCCTAACAATGTGTTACTGGTATACCAGCAAGTTACTCACTCTGAGCGAGTAGAGACGCAGCGTTGTACGCGGCCGAGGAGCCGGCGCCAGCGAAAGGGGGGACCGGCCCAACTGCCGGCACTATGCAAAGGTGCCTTCATTAGATAAGGTTATCAAAGAACATCATAGTTTAGCTATAGTAGAGCCACCTGGTGGCAACAGATGTTATTTGACAGGGCCAGCTTAGGGAAGTGATACTCCTTCAGAGAATTTTGACGTTTTATATATACATATACGTAATTTCTTCTCTTTCATATGTAAAGACTAGCAATACAAATGCAATCCTATTTAAATGGAAGAAGGTGTATAAGTGACCACATTAAGTGACCAATGTCCATACGCATGTGGCCTAATGAGTTGCAGATGCATTGTCTCCTTTTAATGGACAGAGAGGATAAACAGAAAAAAGGATATTTCCTTTTCCTATCCATCCCCTCCCCTGTCAAATCCTCTTCCCCCTTTCTTCCCATCCTTAAAACCTCACTCGGCCTGCAAAACCTCACTCATCAGACAAAATGCATAATACTTCTATGATTGTATGGTACTTAAAAATATTGTATAATTAATATTTCAATTTTAAGACTATGAACAAAGCTGCATGTTGTATTGTTTTTATCGAGTTTTAGACATTTTAAACAAAACGCCATCTATTGATTCTGTGCGATCAATAGTTTCAAACATAGATTGAGCATTGTAGAAAATTTAAATTCTGTATAAACAACATATTAACAACAATCGTCAAAACAGTTTTATGTAAAAACATGTTCAAAGATTTACGAAATGCCAACAAGACTCACTCACCAACACCTCGTCCTAGGGTGACCAGGGGTCTAGGTTTTGTAAGTGAACTTGCTTGAATCTTAATAGGTTTCATATTCGATGCTTGGCCAAATGCCAGTCCAGAAGCAGCTGAAAGAAAAATATAGCAATGATATAATCTTTACAGTATATAAACAGCGCTTACGCCCGGAGCCCAGCCATTTCCATTTGGACCAATCCTGGCACACCTCTCTCCAACAACCAACAAGCATGCACACATGCTTGTTGGTTACTCTTTACAGTCTATAGTCTGCATATGTAATTATTAGTGAACTAGTTTGGAACAACATCTTCAAACGCAAATATATGTTAAAATGTAGGTCTAAATCTGTCGTTACCATTAAGACATTAAAATACTACATAATATTGCATAATGGTAAAATAATAAACTTACCCGCTAATGGATTTGTTGTTGGTCTAATAATAATTGGTTGTGGGGTTGGTGCAGCTTTTGCTTTAACTCCCATTTGAGCTGCAGCAGCCAATGTTTTTCCGCCGCCTAAAAACACAATGAAATTGACGAACATTTATTTATTCCATTTGTAAATGTAAAATCCATCACCATCATAGTAAATGCCGAACATTGGAGAAAGATTAAGTAAGTCAATGATTAAAACATACATAAAAATTAAAGAAAATAACGAGAAATGAGCTATTATTAGAGATACTAGTGGATTCAGCAGATATTGTCTTTCACAAATGTGGACTTTCCTGTTATCTGCAGGTTCAACTAGTGGTTTTCATTATTAGTATTGTTTATTTTGTTGTTTGTCAAACAATAAAAAAAACCTCTACCTAAGTGATGGCAGTGCCACCTACAGGGTCCAATTGCGAGCTATACACAAATAAAGTCAATGTGTTGAAAAAAGTAAGTGTTTGGCAAACATAATATTATATTAGCATCAAGTTTAATGTAGCATGTAGCATAAAGTTGGATTTGTAGTACAATTTATGAAGCAGAGATACAATAGTTGTCTACAATAAATGCAGAAAAAACACACAGGTAAAAGTCTTGAATTTGGGGGCAAGTTTTGCGAATGGTAGAGGGGAATAGGAAATGTCCCCCTTTCCCAAGACACCACTCCCATTGAAAGAAAATATACTTTCTGAGAAAATTAAAAAAGAAGTTTTGTAGACATAACACCTTTATTTTGTTAGCAAGGGGGCTCCTTGTGTATTAGGTTTAAACAGACCACATGGCAAAAGCGACACTAAGGTGTTTGAAATAAAAACATTGTTTATGAAATTTACTTTTTGATTTTCTCAGGAATAGTGCGTTTTTTCAATGAGATTGTTGTAGGGAGGAAGTGAGAATACCCCTCTTCCAATCCCCCACCCCGAAAACCAGCTTCCGAAATATAAAGGTTTACCAAGAAAAATATATATTAGTAAAGCTTAAATTTGTTCAGTTTTCTGTAAGTTAGGAGACCTCTATGGGGGATGAGGGCAGCAGAGGCCTGATTTTTGTGGCCATTAATAGGGGAGGCCTAAGTCTAGCGGTGACCAACTTGACACAGAATGTTAGCTGAAGAGAGAGAGTGGAACCTCTTGGACAATATCACCAGTTTGGTAACATCCTGATAAATTACTATATTACAACACACAAATTAATGGGATGTGTCAGGACCATGAAAAATTAATCTGTAACCTTTTCAGAACAGCATGTCTCATTTCCTTCCATCCTATTAAGCTCTTCTTGTCCTTTGCTTATTAACCCTTTTGAATTCTACCTCTTTATGTATGTATCTTGTATATTTATAAATTATGTAAAATTAAATCTCCAAAATACTCTATAACCTTTTTAAAGTGCAGATCACATGTGACACAATTAAGTTGACTGCCAAAATAGCCCATGGGAAGGTCAAAAGCCATAATTGTCACTATATAAATATTTGTATTGCAGATAAACTACAATTTGATACGTAATTACTATACCTGGCACTTCCAAGTTGTCAGGGTCCTCATCGTCATCAAAGTCTGAATCATCAGATGGAGTCGGCGGATTGTCTTCATCATCACCAAAGGCTGCTCTCTTCGACTAAAAACCAACACACTATAACATTTGCAACAAGCACACTGAGCGTTTTGTCATAAACATTTGATTATTTAAAGTAAACAAAAAAAACACTGGGTAAAACCATTTTACACAAACATGAAACAATTCAGTAGTTGCCAACATTTCAAGCTTATAGTAAAATTACATAACTGATAAGAAATCTATTAAAATCCTATTTTATGAGCCATGAAAGTACCATACGAATATTAGGATTAAAAATTGCCACCAACTTTTGTTCTCATGTTGCAGCATAAATTTCAATAAATCGACGAAAGCTTATAACGCCACAATTTCAATTTATCTTTAAAGAGTTTACATATTGTAATGCTATTTAATATTGTGCAAGAGGGTGCAAAACATTTAACAAAACATTCCCCACGGCGCACATACCGCATTGCACTAGTGTGCTTCACACAAGCTCAGTGCAGTTATTAGGTCGTATCCTAATGCTACACCTAGAACCTTCTAAGAAAATCAATACAGCCACACCCAGCTTGCATAATTAACAACTCAACAGCATCAACCATTTCGGAATTGTAGTCAAAATGCATTCAGGTAATCACATGTGAGAATGCCATCAGCTCATGACAGTTTTTTTTTGGTTATAAAACTTGAAAACAAAGAAAAAAATGCATAAAAATAAGATTTTTTCAGACCTCATTATCTTAGCACACATTTTTACAATTGTTAAAATTAAAATTTCAAAAAAATACAAACAGAATCAGCTGAAAACACGACATTCAACAAAGTAAAGTTCGTAAAAAAGTATCAAAACAAAAAACTATCATTACCATTTTTAATACTGAATTAACAGTTTTAATGAGGCAAATTTAATATTTTTTGGATTAATACGGAAACACAATTTTCAATATTTAGTTTATCATTACACTCGTGTAATAATCGCGTGAAATTTTCGATCCGCACTTAGAAAAAAACCAGACAACCCGACGGCGGTCAATGCTTCCGCCATATTAAAAAATACTCAATCCAATTCCAAAGAGAAAAGAATTATGCACCGTTGTACGTTTGGATACTTCCCCCAAAATTTTAGTTATTTAACTTTTATTTACAAAACAAATAAAATTGCACAATTTAGAGAGAGTTATTATCGTCATTATTTCAAGAGAAAATGAATTTAATTTATGAATATTTTATTTTGTAATGGACGTGTATCCCAAAAACTTAACAGTAGGCTATACGACCTTATTGTGGGTAAAGGTATCTCTATCTGTACCCTTCATACTACGACTGGAGACTGTGCAAGCTTGAAGGTATAAAAATTTGTTTATTAAGAAGTTATTTTAGTACTTGAATCTGAAAAAGAACATCATCATTATTAAAAATCAATTGTCGTGATTAGTATGAACACTTATCTACTTAGCCATTAATCTCAATAATAACCATCTAATATTTTTAGTGAAGAGTACTCAGTACACAGTAGTAGTTTTGAAACCGATCGGATGCGATATATACTTTTCAATAAGAAATTTTTCCTCGATAACGGGAGCAGTGTATGAATCTCAAATAAATTTACTATAAATAGTTTATAACAATTTCTTAAGTGTCGTAGTAGTGTCTAATTCACCTTACATAAAAGAAAAGCTATAATATATTTTCCTTGCCGTAATAATACCTTATAATTTTACGTTCAATAACATCTTGTAAGTTTCAAAAAAGATGTGAAAGATTCGATTTATGTCCCAATTTTTTTTATTTAATTTTTATACTCTATGCTTACTGAATTGTCTTTGGTTGAAAAACTTGCATAATCTTTGCTTGATTATTCAAACGTGGTGCGCCATATTGACTTTTTCCTAAAAATTGAATAAATTAATTACAAGTTAAAGTGTATTTGACGTATACTTTTAATTTCTTGGACTTCTAAAAGCTTGCTTGAAATGGATTCTCTTGTCGGTTATGGTAGTGATGATGATAACGAAACTGAACGTGTTAGCAGCCATAGTTCGGTAAGTAATCTTGCTTGGCCTTGAATAATGCCTTGCCTTTTAATACTGCTTTACCCGAATGTATAAAAAATAGAAATAACAATTTAAATATTTTAGTGTAATGGCCCAACAATAACAGACTTTCTAATCAGTTTCGGAATATTGTGAATTCTCATAAAAAATATACTATCGTTTAGTATTTATTAAACATTTTATCCACTTCTATTCAAGTTAATAATATTATGTAGTACAATAATTGTTAGTCATGAAAGTAGCTTAATATGTTTAAACTAATATCTTTATGTGCTCTAAAAATTGAGCAAATAGTTGATCTTATATTTATCTTTATACTCATATTGATCTTAAACATCAACTTAAGCTAGAAAAATTGTAAGTGCCCTTTCAGTGGAAAAGAAGATAAGGGTTGAGCTGTCATCTACTCCTCTGAAACTGGATAGTTAGGCTCTCCTTTACTTCATTAAATGGCTTGGTACCCCTTAGTTATTCTACATATGGAAAAAAATGTACATGTATCTGGTCCTTGATCAAAGTGCCAAGTAGAAAGTTCATGAATTACATTTTTATATGCATCTGCAATACAAACAAACATTTTATATATTTAATTATTATTTTTAAAGTTTAATTAAATCGTTTTCTATGTATTTTCTTTTTTATATGCCTATATATTTTCCATGCATGTTAATGTTTTGCATAGAATGTATGTTCAAAATAAAAACATAAAAATCTTTGAAAATATTCATCTTATCTTTTAAACACATTTTTTTAATTATAAGTACATCATTTTGCACAAACTTATTAATATTCCATATAAGTCATAAATTTAGAAAAAGTATTAATATAAGAAAATTAGAATATTTTAATTTTTTTAATGTTATTAAATTATTAAATGTTATTAAAGAAAAAAAAATCTTACAAATAGCAAAACAGATCTCATTTGATGCCGTATGTGATAAAATATTATTGGTTATTAGGAAAAAAAAAGAAATAACATTCTAAGTCTTGGTATACCGGGAGATCCATTGTGATGACGATCCATTGATATTGAAGATATGAAATGTAACTGAAAGGAGATATCATGATTTAAAAAAAAATCAACTGCATTCAAAGATTTGTATAAAAGTGCCTGCCTGAGTGGAGAATTAACCCTCAAAAATGTAAAAAAATAAAACAAGAATTTTAAACACCGATGGAAATGGTTACTCATAAGGATTGTTTCTTTCTCAATAACATAGTATGTTAAATTGAATTATTAAAAGTCGAAATTTGTATTTGCAGATTGGATTACTTTTTTAGCACTTGATAAATTAAGTTTTCATCTAATTTTATAATAATCTGTTAATTTTATGTCACTGATTGTTATGTTCACCATGGACAATAAATATAGGAAAATAATGACATGATATGATATACACTGCCGGCCAAAAGTTTGAGACCACTTTGTACACAGGTTATAATTTGCAAAATATTTTTAATCTGCGTATGATAACATAAC
>DWTW01003029.1:0-10374 GCA_018246275.1 Papilio slateri
CCGAAGTTACTCCCCCCGCTTCCCCTGCACCGCTCACGCGCGCCCTGTTCGTTTTATTCAAATTTTACTTTTCAAACGTTGTATACTGTGTGTAATTTGCGCACGTTTTCCGGGCTATAGATAATTAGCGCTACCCGTGCGAAGCCGGGGCGAGTAGCTAGTAAACTTATACAATACATTGTCTGTCCAGTTCACATTCCACGTCTCGATACTCTTAATGAATCGATACTGTAGGCTTATAGCGACCAAGGTCGGAGTGGATTACAGTACAGTCAGGGATATTGGAACAATTAAATTACATACGCTCATTGTTGTATCATGTTTGCGGAGGTGGCACAGTTATATATATTCAACAACAGTATTACCAGTTATATTTAAATAGGAAATTAAAGGAAATTTGTTACTTAAAACGTATACATTTTTACATACTAAAAAGCTGGATTTTTTAGATAGAGGTTGGATTAATTTGAATGCTAATACAGATCAATTACGTGGTCTTGGCCTATTGAAGTAAAAACATCAATTCTAAAACTTAAATCTTCTAGACACCCTACTCGTTTGAGTGGATTCCAGCAATCGTGGTGCTGTTTTTCGCTTTTTCGCTTCAAGTTGCACTTTCTCTGCTCGCGAGCGCTGCGCACAGCGCTGCCGCTGAGTCCAATTACTTTCAAATTGTTAGCTGTTCACTCATTCGCTTAATTGTTTTTTGTCTCTTATAATGTACTTCGACGTACTGTGGCAATTAACCTATCAGTATTTAAATGAGTTGAGAGAAAATGTTACGTGTACTCGGCGTATTGTCAACTAGTTTCTAAATTGTGTGACGTACGGATACGACTAATATTTAAATTCTTTCAATCTCCGCACCGACCTAACGGAAACATTAACAATTCTTAAAAACACAATTTCAAAAAAGAGAAAATGACAATTTATTAATTCTATTTAAGTAAAGACGACCTTAAAACTGTACAGAAAAGTACTAACGTTTTGTATGACGAGACGATTTTTTTCGAGATGCAATTCTGAGCTAGGGAAGTTAACTAGCAACTCACAATTTACGTGCATTGACATTGACAACTAACAGTTTGGAATTTGTTTGCATCGATTAACAAATACTTTGACTGCTTGTGTGTAGAAAGCCTAAGGATGTTATTGAATACCTTTTAGTCGTCACAAACGAAAATTATGTACCTGAATAACTTCTATAATAAGTTATGTTTCGTCTCTCGTTTTTAACGAGTATAAATAAGGACGTAATTATAAGTTGTACCTCGCAACTTCATAGTGAATTGGACACCTGGTACTTGGACACTCTGAATCATCAACCGAGATGAAATATAAAGTCTTTATAAATAATTCTATAAACTTAGTGGTCATAGAAGGTCATTGTTTCGTATAAGCGAAGTCGTCTAGAACAGACACCGTCGGACGCCAGGGAATAGGATGTATTAAAATGAATGGAATAACAACCTTATTAATTTATTCATTTTTAAAATGCATGAGTGGCTGCTCCCTTCAGTTCGGTTTCCAGGGCCATTCACCTCTACCTTAATCCCAACTGGATCGAACTATTCACTAATAAATTTACAAGTTACTCTTAAAAGATTAAAGGTAATAATTTAATTAAGAAATCTAACTTACATTTGTTTATTACTTAGTCACACTGCCGATTTCGCGACAGCTGCTCATTGGTGATATTGATCTTTGTGACTCTTTGTGTCTGGTGATATGGCTCGGGCTCATTCGGCGGGGGAACAACCATAGAACAACGAAGCGGGAAGAACTTATACTGAAGACAACTCTGCCCCCTACCAGCGTCAGTTATCCTACAAGTGTGCGTCTTATTTAACCGCGGCAACCCAGCAACATAGGTGTGCATCCCGCACATAGTGAGTGACATACTAAAGAAAGGCATATAGTAAAAACCTTCAAGAAGAACACCCGTAACCGACGAGCATGTATGCGTAGATGTATGGATGTAGAAGAAGCGAGAGAGGTGTACCAGGATCGCGCCAAATGGAAATCCGTGATCTCTGCCTACCCCTCTGGGTCTGGGTTATTACGGGCGTGAGCGCAAATTCATTTATAATCCTGTCTACTATTGAAATCAAAAAAGAGCCTGGCCCCCAAACTGAACGAAGCTTGCGGTATGAACCCTTGAGCGATTTGTAAGTTAGTTTTGGAGGTTAATGCCGATCACACCAACACCTCTCAGTTGTAAAAAAAGGCAAAACTAGCGGAGCATAAACTCGACAAGAAAGCACGAACTATGATATTAGTTCTCTTTGAACCGAGAAAGATATTTCAAATCTCAAATATCGTTAACTAGCAACTCGGCCTAGCTTCGCTCGGGTAGATGATAGGAATCGAAATAAAAAAAAGTAAAGCCTAGGCTTCTCGCTGATAGAAGAGTTTTCTATTAATGAAAGAATTTTTAAAATCGTTTCACTCGTTTTTGAGTGAATCTGATACAAACACACAATCAAATCTTTTCTATTTATAATATTAGTATAGATAATATGTACAAACGAAGCCAAACTTTTGTGATTTTTTTAAAACATCATAAACACATTTTTGCTTCCAATAGATTTCCAACCCAAGACTCGCAGCTTAGATATCTATCAGGTATATTTTAAAACGTTTTTGAAATATCGAGTCCAAAGGTCCGTTAAGAAAGTTTACTAAGAAGATATCGTTAAGAAAGTTTTGCTATCTTTACGTCGCATGTTGTCTGTACAAATGACGTCGTAGTTTTCCGTCCGTCCGTGAATGATCATTAAAGGCTGAAGTCGACAAGAGCCGCCTATTGACTGATGTGCACTCGCCTAAATTACTGTCTGGTGACAACAGTAAGATGCTACGTCATTATGAACCCTATGCCAAATATATAAGATATATTTATCCTTGATCACCTCAAATACATTGTTTTCATGTATCATTACGAATAATGAAAGATTAATGTAAGATATATAGTTGATGACGGGCACTTAGCAACTGCTTGCTTGAGACCCCTCTACTCCCTAACTTGATAAATTCAAATAGACAATTTTTGACCGACCCGTCTTTTCCCGCACTCGCAAACTACGTCACACTTTGACCGCATAACTTGTGCATAACATTTGTCTCTCTTTTATTGCAATCTAGGTAAATGGATATAGTTATCGCTATTCAATTTCAATGATTTTTTTTTAAATAAAAACAACAATAAGTTTCGCTTATCATATTAGACAATTAAAATTGCACAACTTTGTGTTTTCGCGAGGTAATAATTACGATATGACAGTGGGCCCTTTATTCCGAGATGCATGGCTCGTAAAGCGGGGCGGCGTGCCAAGTGCTCCCCGGAATCAGGTCGCAGCATGTCTTGGGAGACTTCCCGCGCCGGCAACTACATAACTAGAGTGTGTAAGCCAAGCTGTTGTATTGTGTTGCTTGAACGTTTTATCTATGAATTATCTTTCACTGCAACATTACTCTTTGAGATGGTCAAAGGTAAATATTGTTATCTATCGATTTTGGTAATCGAGTAAATTACCTGTAGACATTTGTGGTAAGGCGATGGATGCCTATGACTGACTAGTTCGTGTGACATGGCTATCTGGTAATTTAATACGGTGACTTTAACATCAGAAATAGATTTAACGTGGTATCTTCGCTTTGCGGTCGGTAAGGATGCATGTTCCTACCGAATAACGACTCGATTTTTGTTTCGAAAAGAAACAAGAATATGTATTTCTAAATTCTGTACATCGTATTCCATCGCTTGAACTTGAACTTGTGTATCTTCGCCTTGTGAGGGAAGATCTTTTAATGTATATTAAAATAACAGCTTGTTTGTCCCTAAACTGAACTGTATTATTCAAACATCGAGCACATTCCGACTATCAATATAAACTTGAAGCTTGTGCCTCAGCCCGCATATATATTATTTGAAGTACCTGCAGACATAAAGCTCTTTAATAAAAGATAAACAGCGACCATAAACCAGCGGCGGCGGTACTGCAAGATGAACGAGACTTTTGAATGTTATCACGTACGATATCAGATCATTGTATCGATATCCTGCTCAATAGCACGATATCGATAGGCGCGATAACGTGGACAGCACTTGGAGACTGCAGTACCTACAACTAGTGTTGCGCCATATTTCGCATCGATGTTTGCATTCGATAAACCCTGGCGTTATGGACTTCTTCCTAAATACAAGTAATAATTTTACAAACAAGTGTTTTGTGGCCACAAAGTCAGCCGCATTCACTCATGTTATCTCCTCTTCATTCAAACGATAACCAAACATGGTTTATTGCTTAATGTCAATTAAGTTAAGGACTTACATAACAAGTGATTTTGTTTTTTCCATTGTCACGTACATATTTAAAGAGTATTGAGACCTTTGAAACTTAGAGCAATAATGAGCTTTACGTATGAATTTAAAGTAACATTATGGTTGTTTTGTCCCCAGGTACAGTTCATTTAGGGTCGGCGGTGACTAGTTTCCAGCAAGACCAAGCGGTCACCCGCGCGTCTCCCAGCCAGCGCCCGGCGCCCGAGGTAAACGGCCAGCGCGAAGGCCGGCCCATTGTTTAACATCTCGGGCGCTCTCTTTGCCGAGCTTTTGTTTGTATGACCCGGATTGAGTGACTGGACAATTATTTTATACCGGCAATGATTGGGATTTGGTCTGGTTGCATTTTAAACAAATTCTTGAAAGCGGTTGATCGTATATTGTAGAAGGATTATATCTAGAAGTGGCTGTATACAGGATGATGGTAATGATAAGAATATTTCCTAGGTACGGGGTAGTTCGTTCGCAAATAACTTTTTTGATTTTCTTTATGTACAAAAGTTAAATGATATTCTATCATACATATTATGTACTTAGTAACGTGGAAAATAGAAGCTCTAAATAGGTTATTTTGTGGTTAGTGTTCCAGCACATCTGATGGACAGATGAAGCTTCTAAGCGCTAGCAATGTTACGACTTATCTTGAGCGTATTATTACCACTTTCACTGACTACACCGACCCATTTTACACTTAAATTGGTCTCATAGCA
Organism: Papilio slateri; assembly: GCA_018246275.1. Classification (NCBI taxonomy): domain Eukaryota; kingdom Metazoa; phylum Arthropoda; class Insecta; order Lepidoptera; family Papilionidae; genus Papilio; species Papilio slateri. The sequence continues at coordinate 5,056 of DWTW01003029.1, forward strand.
AGTACATTCTTGTTATACGTTGTTATTTCCTCTTTACTATATTGCGAATTATTATAACAAACATCACATATCAATTAACTTCCTCCTTAGCATTGTCGCAATAGTGCTAGTGCTTTGGATGGGACACGTTTGTAACGTCCTGACAAATGATATGAATGTCTCCATTTGCCAAAAGTAATATGAGCACCGTTTTTTTATATTTAACGTCCTCGTCGTTTCAGCCGATGGTCGTCCACTGCTGGACGTAGGCCTCTTCCATTGATCGCCTCAAAGGGATGGGTCTTCGGCCGTCCTCATCTGGTGGACTACCGCCATGACCAGACCTTGGATTTTGCAATTCGCACAGACCTCGTCGGCCACGACCAACTAGTTTTAATAAGGTCTCCCGGTAATAAGTTTACATATTTGAAATTATACTTTTTGGTCGTAGGGCTGCAAAAACTATGCTGAAATTGGTTTGTCAACATAGATATGATAATAATATAAATGGTGACACTACTTCCAATTCTGACTCTGTCATTGCAAACTTGCAAATGGAAGAAGTGAGATTTAGTTAATGTAAAAATAAAACTATGTGACATTAGATCTCTACTTGACCATCTGTCATCCGGTCCCTGTAAAAACTAAAACAAAACTATATTTACAAAAACTATGGATATATATGTTGATCAGTCTGTATGTGTAACGTAGTCGAAGTACAGTTAATGTTCTTAGAATCAGAGACAGTTATGTGTCTCGGGCGTGCGCTGTTGGCCATGTTACATGTTACACATTATATGTTTAACACCAACATAGAGCCTTTAACAGCTCTTGTTGTAACATGAATGTCGTTGATTGACTATAGAAAAGAACATAAGGTATCCTGAAAAAACTTCCCGAGGGATATATCGTTTGTTACTGTCAAGTCATCACCGTGGAAACCGATAACAACTTTTTGACATTCACTTATAAATGCCAATTATACGCGAAATCAAGTTACAAAGATTGCCGGCGGGGAAAATAAGATACGAATGCGTGCGAAGCCGCGGGCAACGTCTATGTACTATATATTGTAAATGGTTCGTTTGCTTTTTTCATTACACTGACATTTTCTATACATTTTTTACACTTTTTTCGTTACACTGACCTAATTAATGTTTTTTTAGATGAGAATTATAATGTGATTTTGATACTAACCGAAAAAATGTTGAACATACGCCTGTGACCTTGAAACATAATAAGTTAAAGCTAAATTGCTTTCCTAACAACATAACATGGTAACAATGTTATGAGGAGGGAAGAATGGCATGTGACAAGGAGAGTTTTAGATATGAATGTGGAGGAAATGTCGGTAGGGGTAGGCCTAAGAAAAGATGGATGGATTGCGTGTAAGGTGACATGATTAAGAAGGGAATGACGACTGAAATACGGAGGATAGATTGATGGGGAAGACGAAAACCTATTAAAGTGGGACAAGGGCGGGGAGAGGATGATGATGAACAACTTCGCCCTACAGATCTCAATGCTCAAAACAGACACAATGTTAGTTTAGGCAAATTATTATAAAGAATTTGATAAGTCAAGGTATATTGATATCCTAAAAGGTCTTTTCAGTACATTTAAATTACTGTACTGTTCGTAGTAACCCGACCTAATAAAAAACTAAAGTACTATTTCTGAAAATACATTATAGTAATGAACCTTCTTTGACAACCTACGTGAGTAATATAATGACAGTAAGTAAATTAGCCCGCCACAGACTAATTTCGTGGGAACAGCGCTTCGAGCCAAGTTTGTGCATACACTATCAGTTCTTAGAAAGCCGTCTGACTGTGCCCCGACGTTCCCAGTACGCGCCCACGTGCGCCATTGCCCCACGAAAACATGTAGGCAACGATTTGACTTCGAGATAATTGTTTACCAGATTGTTTCATAGAATCTTGTTAGTTTAATACAATTTTATAGCTAAATAAAACAATGTCGTATTTCATTCAGATCCCCGTCTCTTTAAATATAACATATTTTATTAGATTTTAAATTTAATAGTTCTTATTGACGATATGGTAGGTAGCTGAGTTCAGTGTCGTCAAATAATATGTTTAGGTTATGTTCAAAAATCATCAGTTGTTTGTATTAAGATCTTATCGGTTCGTGGTGAAAGATAATCAATCCCCTGTCGTATTTATAGGAAAGTGGACAGATTGTGAAGAGATGTACACCGCAATCTGTAAAAGCCTCCTCTAGACTCACAGTGACTGTATAAATAAAATTGCAGTTGAAATATGTTGGACAGTAATTATTTCTAATTAAATATATGTCCTGTTGGTACAAAGAGTAAAAATGGATAGAATAACAATGTTGCTATAACAAACAGTAAAGTTACCATACCATTATAAATAATATTAAATCTACCAATATTTGGTAGTTTTATTTATTGTTTTATAACAAGTCAAAGTCAGTCACAAAAAAAAATCTGTCTACAGAGGTAATAAAAGAAGAAGTGAGATCTCATTGGTATTTAAATTTAATTACTTATTAGTCCAACGATTGAATTGATGGGTAAGTCGTAGGGTTTGATTACAGTTCTTAAAACTAAAAAATTGTAAATGTCACAGTCTACGAATTTGAAATAGACTTATTCTGCCATTACCAACGTCTACTTCGTTACATTGAGAGTAAGATTAAGCAGAATAAGTTGTTATGAATGCTTTATGTTGTACAAACGTATACATGGGTAGTGATTGAGAACGTATTGCCGCGGACTCGGATTTATGAAGCTGTAATAAACTGATAAAAACTTTATATGGGTCTAAAAAAGTTATTGAACTCTAAAGCAATGGACGCTATGGCGCCTCACACTCCGCACATGCGATCCATGACTATAATAAATCGAAGGCCAGGTGAGAACAGTCGAGACACGCGTAGGCTTTTGTATTATAATCGATGCAGAATTAAAACTCACACGCAAATGTTGCTCACTATAAAAATGTGTTTAAAATTTTGGAGACTTGCCATTCGCATTACCATTAATTTGTATTGATTAGTAACAACAATAAAATAATTCCCGGGGAGGCGTCAGGCAGGCGGACTGTAGCCTAACTGTAGCCAAAACCTATACAGTATGAACTACAGTCATACTGTACTGGCCACGCATAATGTTGTAGAAGACAAGGAGATGATAATAACAACAATTAACAGGTCATTTTTTTGGTCAATTGACATTGTGGCGGAAAACACGTCGAAAAATTAAAATAAGGTAAAGGAAATAGAGTTTTACATATATGTGCGTGCGTGCGTGCATGAGTGCTTGCGTGTGTGCACGCGTGTACACACTGTATGATGAACCTTCTTTATTATGTGATAAAAATGGTACAGTATGTCATGTACTTCCCTATACTTATTTGTCGACTACTCCATTTTTATACTATTTTATCCTTTTAAAATGTCACCTCTTGAAGGTTTATGCTTCAAATTTGAACTCTATGCCTTTGAGATACAGTCCAATTTGACTTTGTGAAATAATTCACAACGCTACGTGCAAGTTCAATGCAAAACAAATGACGTAAGTACATAGAAAATATCTTAAATTGCTCTTTTTTAAACAGTGCAGATAAGAATTTGAAGGTGAAAGACATTCGTTCGTGTACATCGAACCGAGTGAGACGATTATAGAAGGAGATCAATAGTTTTCAGACTTGAAATTCTGCAAGCGACGACTTCAAACTTGACCCAGAATAAAGTCCACGGACAATAAACGCATAGCATACATTATAACACAGTTATCCGCAAAATGTTAGGCGTGACATTGAACGCTAGGATTAAAAATACCGCTATAAGGGAAAAGTGTGGCTTAAAAGTGGATGTTGTGACTAGAATTGAGTAAGGCATGCTTCGGTGGTTCGGACATGTTGATAGGATGAATGATGAGAGAGTGACAAGACAAATCTATATTGCAAACGTGAGTGGCGGTCTTGGCAGGGGACGTCCCAGAAGAACTTATATCGATCAGATTAGTTACACACTAAAGAAAGGCGATATAAGGAGTACCCGTAACCGACGAGCATGTATGCGTAGGATGTAGATGAAGCGAGAGAGGTGTGCCAGGATCGCGCCAAATGGATATCCGTGATCTCTGTCTACCCCTCTGGGTTACGGGCGTGAGCGCATATTCATTTATCCGCGAAACTTATAATCGTACCGCAGGTTTTAACCATGTCGAGTTCGTTCGAATATGGTCTAGCTGTTATAACATTTAAACGAATTTTACTCGTTTCAAAATTCTACACAATTACCTAAGACTTAAACGTCAGAGTTTTGTAGCTCTCACGCCATTTAAGTATTCAGGAACAGGCAGACACAGATAAGGATGTCTGCTTTTCAAATACCTTGTAAATCAAATAAAGCGTAGGTGTCAATAATAGATCGGTAATCGACAAACAATATATTATATTATGTTTTGAAAATCACGAATTATTCTTTCACTACTGAATATCTTGTGCGTGATTTCGGCCCCACGTATTTCAGGTTCAAGGTAGGCGGGGTACGACGGTCTGCCAAGTTTCAAACGGGAACGTTCGACCTTTGCATGAGTCGGGCCTGTCGCCGCTCCTCGGTTACTTGCGAGATTCCCTTCCTCTTGGCAGCGTTTTAATAAATATATTCAAGAGTGTAATTAGTATTTTAGGTCTCCTATTTATTAATTTATTCATATACAGAACACTTGACTTAGACCAGCAGCGCATCTGGAGTTGTTCTGGTGTTACGAATGTTCATAGGCTGCGGTGATCATTTAACGATAGGCTACCAGTGTCTCGTTTGCTCCATTTATCCTATAAAAAAAAACTCTTCAGTCAATGAATTGCAAGTTGCTCTATTGAACAGATCGATGAAAAACGCATTCAACAATATTTGAATTATAGTCATACGAGTACATTATACATACGTGCCGCAAGAGGGCGCGTAACCTAAACATATACTGTATGGCCTACTCTCGTACTGTGCTGACCTTACATAATGTGGTAAAACGACAGGGATATTTGAAGCTTTCATGAGGTAGGAACATGCGCAATGATGTTAAAATCTTCAATTTTAATCAAAACCGAGAGGGATATGGCGTTCGTACATTATTTCTCAAAAATTTTAATGCATGTAAATACGTAGAAATATAAATAGGTAATTGCGGTTCTGGTCGATACATGCAGTGTCGCAGGCTTTATTTCTCACGCCGGTCGATGTTAGGTCGCGTATCGCCAGCGCACGATAGCACGCGATAAGATAACCGGCTTGTTATTGTTTTGATGCCCGCTGCCTGCCTCGTTTGTGTGTGTGTGTGTGTGTGTG
>DWTW01003030.1:0-10373 GCA_018246275.1 Papilio slateri
GCAAAAAATTGTTGAATTTTTTACTTTTCTTTGAATTTTATTGATTTAACTAGAAGTTATACTATTGAAAATAACATTTTTTTTGTGTCAGATGGAAATTGCGACCTGCATCTTTCCCGCCACACGACACATGCACGTTCGAAGCTCCTTGGCGAAATCCTTGTACCAGGTATAATACGACATGTATTTTAATGAAAAAATTTGAGAAGACTGTAGAAGTATTATATATAAAAATAAAACCTGAAAGTTTCGTTTCAATCGAATATTTATTTCCTTCCCAAAAAAATCCTCGAAAAAATAGATTTTTTGAAGCCTCTAAAAGCAGGCTCCCCCCTTAAACCTTACCGAATTTCCAGTTTCTCATCTTGAATATCACGTATTAGAGAGACATGCTAGGACAAATGGACGGAACTCCATTTGTCCCTTAGAAAGAGACTTGATCCTGTCTTAAAGCGACTTACAGCTTATATCGTCTAATCTCCAAAGTTGAGCCTGCGACTATTTTCTTAAACATTGCAGTTTTTTATGAAATCAACAGATACATATGTTTATATAAATCGTTTCTATTTTCAGATGTATTTATTTGTCGCTATTGGCCAATACCTGGACAATACCATTCCTAAATCCAAAGAATTTTCTTTGTACACACAAGAAACTATAATTAAACAGTAAGATAAAGATGTACGCTTAGAGATACCAATAATGTTAGACTTGATGCTATGCGAAAAAGATGATGAAGTTATATTTGAGCGAATAAGAGACATAGTCCGGGACGTCAGAGTACTGTACCAGATGATGGCAAGTATCAAATGAGACCATATTGTGAAGATTGTGAAAATATTTGTCAAGTGTTATTTTGTTAAGGCGGCTATCTTGAATTTACAATGATACTGAATATATTACATTGTATTCTCATCAAAACTAAAGGTATTAACCAATTATCACACCAATCTATCAATAGGACCAACCATGCTGACAATTGACTTCTGTCGTGTTCCGGCGTGATGCTTGGAAGCCTCATAGGGGTTGAGTATGACCAGTTGCACTGCGAAAGATAACTGTTTTTTTTTTAAATTTATTAAGGAAGATTTACAAACATCTTAGATGTCTTAGCGTTCAAAAAGTACATTGATAATAATACAGTGCTGATAATTTAACCTATAATAGGTAAGCACAACATTCAACATAATGCAAATTTCGTTATGTAATTATAAAGCAACACACAAGATAACAATATGCTGTATTAGATTTGTAGATCTGCCTCTGCAGTTGTAAGGGTATGTGTCCTATATGTAGTTAGGGGCATGTTGAAGATGTCGATTTTATTTTTATTTTTGCTGAATTCATTACACGTTTTACACATTCTGGGACTTGGACAGTTTAAGCCTAAATTAGTTTTGTATAAGGGTGTATAAAAAAATTGGTTATTGGATATCTGGCTGGTCTAGGTGGTACACCAAGTGATATGCGGTTTACCAAATCGCTACTGCTCACATGGTTTCTTACAATTTTAAATAAAAATACTAAGTCATAAGTACGGCGCCATTGTTGCACGTGTTAATTTTGAGAAACTTTAGCCGCTGCTCGTATGGCCATCGGTGACTAATGCCTTGTGATATAAGTGCTACGTATTTTGTAAAGTTCCTCTGTATTCTCAAATTCAATTCTTTGAGAATGTCGAGTCCCTCGTGCAATGATCGACACTTATAATTGTTGTGTAAAAAAAAACTCCAAACTTCCTGCTACCAATTTCGTGAGGTTCGTTTTAATTCAAAAGTATACAAGTAAAGTGAAAAATCGTATTGTCTTGTGTCCAGCAGTGAGGTCGCGGTCGTGGTTGGTTCCTGATCTTCCAATAGGGTTGGCGTTTACCGCAGAGTGTATGCGACACGAGGGCATCGCTAGATGGCGCCATTAGTACCAACCCTGAACAGAGAATCCACTGAGTAGAGAGGATTCCATACAGTACTTGCATAATCTAGCTGGCTGCGTACCGGAGCATTGAAAAGAGTAATACTCGTTTTATTGTGTTTGAAGCCGCGAGAGTTGTGTTTTATAAAGCTTAAAAGTTGCGCCGATTGGTTGCTTGATTATGATATCAATGGGACTTTTAAAGTTCAGTGATTTATCCAATGACCTCCAAGTCTTTAATCTCCGTTACTTCCATTAATTTTGTACCGCATAAGTTATAGGTAAAGCCGGACGTGAGTTTTTTCACTAGAAATTTTAATATGAAAGCATTTGTTCACATTTAACGTCATACAGTTTGCGTTACACCATTCTTCTAATCTTTTTAAGTCATCTTGAAGTAATCTCTGATCGTTTGTATTATTAACTTTTACATATATTTTTAAGTCAGCGGCAAATAATAGAATGTTGCAATGTGTGTTGTTATATCATTGATAAACAATGAAAATAGAATAGGACCAAAATGAGAGCCCTTGGGAACCCCCGAGTGGGCTATATAGTTCATAGATGTGTAACCACCAACTGCCGAAATTTGGAACGGTTCTGTAGATAAGACGTAAGAAGCGATCCGTGTATGCCAACACTCTGTAATATTGCTGCAGAAGAGGATGACTAACTTTGTCGAATGCATTACTGAAATCTAAGTAGATTGCGTCAATTTCACGCCTATCGTCTAATGTTTCTGCAATATCAGTGACGTATTAAATCAAGTTTGTCTGAGTTTACGACCGGTTCTGAAGCCATGTTGACTTTCAGTTAGTTGCAGTTCAAGATAATTTGTTAATATAGGACACACACATACACACCATAGATTCAAATCTCTTTAAAAAACAAGACAGAGTAGATATGGGCCTGTAGTTGCTGATATCGCTTAGATCGCCAGATAGGTATAATTTTAGCCCTCTTCCATTCGTCAGGAAATACCCCTAGTTCCGACGACTTGTTAAACAAAGTACAAAGCGGAACAGCAAGCGCATAACCACATTTTTTTTTATAAAATAGGATTGTATCATGTCTGGCCCAGCGGACTTGTTTTCTTATTTTAATGGCTACTTCTTTTATCGTAAATTTTATATAACTTAAGTATGTGACACAGAACTGGTAGTTGATACATTATTTGACGTGTTTGTGAACTCGGAAGAAAAGTGGCAGGCGAAGAGGTTAGCAATGTCGGTGCCGTTGTGTGCTGTGTGTGTGTTATATGCATTGTCGCAGGTATCGATGATTTATTATTGCGTTTGTTATTAACGTATTGCCAAAATGTCTAGGGATTATTAGAGATACTATTTTCAATGTTTTCCATGTATTTACTGTGGACTTTCCGAATTATTGTATGACTCCAATCGCTCTGGCTAGCCTAACATAGCATTGATTTCAACGTATTGAAGTTCTTGAATAAAAACTTATATTCGCAGTATGGGGGCGTGCATTAATCATGCATAAAAACAAATCCATCTTCTATGAAATTGGCACCAAATAATTTTTAAAACGTCACTTATATAATGTGCCGCTCTTACTGTTGTTTGTGACCCATTCGCAATAACGTGGAGTTTCGTATGGGCCCCATACCATCACTGACTCTCCACCGTACAAGACGTGTGGTGTAGAATACTCAACAAATGGTCTTCCAATGATGTTGCATTGAGCGTAACTCTTTGCCGGACATTTCCACACTAAAGTCCTTATATGATCAGCCTTCAGCTAAAATCTAAACTTATCTGTGAATAGCACTTGATTCCAAGTTTCGTCGATCCATTTTTCAGTATTGCCAGCAAAATTAACGAGCAACTCGATGGCATGTGGCATGTAGGCCTTCAGCCGGCAAGTGGGAATTTATTTCATCCAGGCGTTGCTAGTCGTATTCTTTTTTTATGGAACTGGGTGGCAAACGAGCAAGCGGTTCACCTGATGTTAAGTGACCGCTACCCATAGGCATCCGCAACAAGCTAATGAGTTGCAGACGCATTGCCTACCCTAAATGGATGGAGGAGGTGATAAACAGGACAAAGGATATTTCCTTTTCCTATCCCTCCCCTCCTCGTCCATTCCTCTTCCCTTTCCCATCTAATCCTTATTAGGAAAGGATTGGAAAGGGAAGAGGACTAAAATTGGGCCTGCGGCACCTCACTCATCAGACGAAACGCAGAAACATACTTCACGCCTGTCTTCTGTGAGGTCGTGGTATTTCACCGAGCCGGCCCATTCGTGTAACTGATGTTGTTGTTGCAGACTCTACCACTGATGAACTGTTACTTATGTATTGTACCGTTTGGCAAGTAACAAAGTCTTACATTTAATTAATAACCGGATATCTGACGAGCCAAACTAAACCAAAGGAACGGGGTACTACACTAGACGTAGAGTTGAGACTTACCGTGAGGTCACACATCACATTAACATAAAACATATTGTCGTCTTTGTTCTTTTTATAGAGAAAGAGAGAGATAACAGCATGTTTTATGTGATGTTTCCAGCAATGTGAACTCACGGTAAGGACAGGTCCCGTGGGCTATGTCGCGCACCACGAATCCGAGCTCTACTAGCGGCTTAACTCCACTCCCATAATTTTATAACAGTAAACCCATTACGAACTAGTGAGTTTTGGCAACCAACTTTACACGAAATGGTTTGGTGGATTTTACTGGTAAATCGATTTTCCAATCGCGTCCACTATACCCTGAAATCTGTCTCATTTAGAGAGAGATTTCAGGGGAAAATTAGGCAAGCTATTAAAATTGATGAGTCTCTCATTCTTTATTATCGTTGCAAAATATACCGTTGCATCATGCAACAGCCGTGACGCAGTTAAACTGATTTCATTAGCTCGCGTCGAGATTTGCGTGGAAATTTTTAATATGTTCCAATGGGGAAAGACTCGATAAAAAAAATCGTATGTTTTATTTATATTTTAACTACTGTGATATTCCTTGGTAGTTATTAAGACAGACATGCGTATCAATAATATTACACCCACCTTGTAAATGAGACTGTCGTTTAAGACGGAAGAGAATCAAATATATTTATGTTTATTAAATATATTTTTTTATAAAAAAAAGGCGGCAAACGAGCTAGCGGTTCACCTGATATCAAGCGAACGCCACCCATGGGCGTCTGCAACAAGCTAATGTGTGCAGATGCGTTGCCTACCTTGTATGTACAGAGAAGGGGATAACAGAAAAGGATACCTATTACCTTTTCCTGTCCATCCCCTCCACCGTCAAATCCTCTCCCCCTTCCTATCCTTTCCTATGAGAAAAGGATAGGAAGACGAAACGCAGAAAGACTTCTACTTCACGCCTGTCTTCTGTGAGGTCGTGGTATTGCACCGGTCGAGCCGGCCCATTTTGTGCAAAAGATGTTGTTGTTGCGGGCTCTACCACTGTAAAATGATTTCCAATTAAAATGCATGTATGGTCCACTATTTTGTCGGTTTGTCTTTATTTCTTTGAATTGTACATGACAAATGCTAACGCTGACATATTTTAAGTTGTTTGAAAGAAACAATTTCACTAAAAGTCATCGTCGTTTAACCCTACGACTTATGTTGCGCACGCCGATATTGGTTGGTATTCTGATGAGTTTTTTTTGTTATTTGACTGAAATTAAGTTTCCTCAAAATATGCTTTATTAGTTTTACAAATTAAAAAGTTTAGGCGTGAAAGAGTAACTAACATTCATCTGATTATTAAACTTAAACGTTTACAATATATCTAAGAATTCATTCTGTGCTCAGTTACTCTATGGCATTTAACACAAGTGTCTAACAACATCCATTACGAAGGAAGCGAGTCATAGCTGCAACTAATAAATCTCTAGTCCGCTATATTGTGGCGCAGTCGCTGGCTGATGGAGTTCATTTCTCCGACACAAAGCGTAGACGGAACCTATCGCCTCAACGCTGCCGGGAGGCTACCTGCCGCGCTAAGCGCATATGAGACCGCTTTTATAAGTAAAACTGTTAAAATTATTCCTTTTCCTGATTCAATATTTAAACATAAATAAAAAAAAATATTATAATAGTTTTCTATTCGACGTAGTAATTAGGAGCCAAGAATTATGTTCGAATGTCTTGGATCACAAGTCCATATCTTGTTATTATTTTTATCTGATGTTACTTCTCACTTCCTCTATTTATTTTTTCTTATTTAACACGAGTTATAGGGTGTTACTGCTAGACAATAAGTTGATACGTACGATATACTTTTAATTTCCCTATACGTATTGGCGACTCGCCGATAACCCAAGGACACGCACTTAATAAGACAACCAGCCTAAATCGGTCAATAGGGCGTAGCGCCGTTGACTTTTACACAGTGGACAGTCTGTGTTATCGCCGCGTTACAGCGATGCGCTCCAGTGTGGCAACACCATTACAACTCGTCCACGCACATAGTCTTCTATCAGTAATCACGATTAATACGTGAGTGTTATTATTATTATTCAATAAATTAAGGTCGCTTTTTTAAGGAAGGAGACAATCGGATAAGCGGTTGACCTGATAAGTGAAGAGCAGCGGAATCCATAGGCATCCACAACAAGATGCATTCCAGATGTCTCTCTGTCTCACTCAATCTGACAAAACAGATTGTGTGAGGCAGAGAAAGAGATAGATAAGAAAAAGCAGAGGAGAATGGGATTAGGAGGGGAAGGGGATATGCCACAGATGTCAGCACAGATGCTGAACGTATGTTGTTTCACGTTTTACTAGTATTCCCTTGCTTTAAATGGGAAAGAGGTACAGAGGGATTGGCAGATAATGAGATATACATTGAGAATTTACATTGGGTGTACGTTTATGGTGAATAAGCAGATGGAATGTATTAGTGATATATTATTATTATTATATATATAGTGATAGAACTATTTTATTTTAATTTTGGATTTCTATGTTATCGCAGAGGGCATGCGCAAGAAATTTTGTTTCAGATACTTGACGAGGAAGGAAGAAGAGGAGACGAAGCCATCCAGATAGCTCCAATAGTTGTTTCTCAAATCTTAAACCTCTTATTTTAATTAATTAGATTTAAAAAGACAGTACGTTTATAATTATTTCACTGTATAAATACCTATTAATGACGATTTCATTTCGAATTAAATCTATCTTGTTCGTAATTCTTTACTTCAAAAGCGTTAATGTTCTCTCTCTCGTTGTGGCAAGTTTCCTTAGCAATGGTCGCACGCTAAGCTCCCATGCATCATGTGAGCCGTCCCTCCCCCCGCCATCGATCATACGGGCTCTACTGTTGAATTGCAGGACATCTGAGACCTTACCTAGACCTATTCCTAACTAAAATATATGTTCTTTTGTCAAAATGAACAAATTATGTATACGGTTAATAAAAATATCAAGATAAAAATTTATGAAAACATGAGCATGGCAGTGATGTTAGGGGACGAAAGGCGATATAAGGAGTACCCGTAACTGGTGAGCATGTATTCGAAACGAGAGAGGTGTGCCAGGATCGCGCCAATAGATAGCGTGAGTGCATTTCATTATTATTGTTGTTTGCTCGTCTCAATAGCTAGCTGGTCTGTTGCCTTGTATTATTAAAAAGTTTATAAAATTTATATGTCCTTTTTAATCTGTGCCCTGCCCATTGCCTATGGGCTACTTCAGTCATATATTGTGTGCATATAATTATGTATCCTAAAATCGTAAAACGCAAATAAAGAAGAGAGACCTTTAAATAAAGTCATCTAAAAATATTTTATATTCGACGCCTATTCCTAAAATGGCATCGAATTTTTTTATCAACTATTATGTCGTCAATTTGCATTTATAATTGAGCGTTTGTCCAAATTTTTGAGGAATGCATAAATAAAAAATAATTAAAATGTTTGTATCATTTTGTTCACTTCTAATGGGATATGTCAGCATTGAATTTTTATATCCGTTAGTGAACTGCCGTATTTAAAATACAATTAAGTAAATATTTTTGTGATATAATTACTGATTTTTATTGATCATCGATCAAAAAAAATTCCGTGTCAACATTTTTCGTCAATTTATTTAAAAAGCTAACATTATAAGGTGCAGTAAGCATATTGCTGTCCTAATAGTCATTCTGATGATGTCATGATAATTGAAAAAGAGCAGTCGAAGTCAGAAACAATTGGTCGAAAATATCCACATATGAAAATTTGTGGACGGTGAAATGAAAGTTAAATATTTTCATTTGACACATTTTAAAATATAGGTAAGGATTTATTTTTTACTAGTACAATCGAATGCTAGTGGCCAAAACCACTCTTTTAAAAATTTCATATCGTTCGATATCAAAAATAGCATTCCATAGTTATTTTCGGGTAGTTGTTTTTGTGTCGCAACAAGCTATTACGACTTGTTCAACAATCTTTGTCATATTTGAACCTAAAGATATAACCTTATACCTAAACTTTCGTCATGAATCACTCCGTCTGTTAGTAAAAACCGTATAATTATCTGTTCAATAGGGATTTTAAGTTTATCTCATTCCCATAGACAGGCGTGATGAGGAGACTTTATTTTATAGGGATGCTGCGGTCAAAAACTCGCACTAGGGATGGGGTCACTATTGTGATGTGTAACGCGGCGGCCAGTGACCACTTGCATTCAATATCGTACAATTTAAAATGACTGAAATAAAGTCACCCTTCACACATAGATTTCAGGTCTAGGTTACATTTGGTCGTACGTTGAGATGCCAGGGCGCCGGATTAGAATAGCGATTGTTAACCGTCGGCCCGCAGCTGCCAGCGCATCGGAATCGAACCTACGCACATCAGTCAGTTGACGCAACAATGAAACATTAAACGCGTCCAACTGGAGGTCACAGTACTTATGAGTGAGCGTAACAGATAGTAAAAGCACCAATATAAGGATACAAACCGCCTATAAATCAGCAGTTTACGAATCCTCTTAATACCGCCTTTCTTTAGTATGGCACTAATCTCCTCACCACAAATTTGCCAACGATGCCCTACCAAAGCTTTTTGTCCTAAAAACTCTTGCCAATTTTTCTTCGTTCATCATTTCAAAATCGGTTCTTGAACACTCGATTCTTATATCGAATAACTTAACTACTTTCTCGCTCGAATGCGAATTGATTGAATTGCCATTCGATTAATAACGAGTCTTAGGTTTGACAGCGCGCTGAATAATATATTGTCTCCCATTAAAGCAATGAAACCAAATTTAGCTAAAGAGGCGCCGTTTATGCAACACAATGACCATGCAATGACCAACACGGCCCAGGTAAGGCATTTATCTAATAACTATAGGAAGCAAACGGATGTAATAATTTGGCAGCCGGCATTGCTAGTGTAAGGACATTTTTGGTGACCTATGCGTCATGCGTACGTTATGTGAATCAAATCATTGTACTATACAGTATTTGATTGGTTTTGTGAGATAACAGATAGGTATTTAAGATAATTTTTAATAATGTTAAAGTAATTTTGCGTCAATGAAAAGTCGTAGATTTAATTTCGAATGTTATTACATTCGAAATTAAATCTACTACTAATTTTATTAAATTAATTATTCACTATGAGCGTGTTTAAGAGGAAGCGGATGTCTATGGGTACCAGTGGTATATGATCTGTGAGACATTGTATTTATGCAAAGTTAGCCAATGACATTTGCTGTCTGTCCCCATCTGCTGGATTTAAACGACGTGGGAGCTTATATTAATATAATGGTCAGTAATAAAATTATATATATTTTCCTACATGCAAGTAGTATTTCAATATAATTCCACGTCCCTTTAAAGGTCCGGTTTCTGTTAATGTCAAGTCTTAATTGACAATTCAAGCCATCGATAAATTTATCCGAACCTCAAACTCTATGTGTCGTATTATTTATGTTTGACTTGACAATTAACATAAACAAATTTATTTTTTATTGTATAAACAAATTTTTGAATTGAATAAACATTGTTAACACGTATGTTAATCGGCCATGTTCAGGGTTGCAATATACATCCGTTTCGCTACTGTAAGTAAGAAAACGATATTCGGTATTGCCAGTTAAAGAGTTATAAAATTATAACGTATGGTAATGGACCATAACTTTTGTTTTTATTACATCTGTGTGTTTTACGTTATTTCAATGATTCATAATATTTTCGAACGTTTCTTTCCTCTCGAGGGTATGTGAGAGGAATATATAACCAAGGTTGCCAATGCATTAGTTTAAATATTTTATGACCAGGAAAATCCACTTTAGCGCTAACTATAGACTCTTACGGACGTTTAAAATACGAGAGTAATACAAGAAACAGGAACAACTTAAACCCAATTTTCACTACGGCTTATTTATTTAAGTTGATACTTATCAGGATTTTAACATCTCACTTAAAACTTCCACTTAGATATTTTTTATTATATAAACTAGCGCTTGACCACGAACCCACCTGGTGTAGTGG
>DWTW01003031.1:0-10372 GCA_018246275.1 Papilio slateri
CACTAGCTGTCGAATAAAAAAAGAATCACGTAAATCGGATCATAAATCTCAGAGTAATCGATGTACATACATAAAAACAAGCCATCGAATTGATAACCTCTTTCTTTTTGAAGTCGGTTAAAAATAATCTCACCCTTCCACTAGTAAAAAATAAAGAATAATTATGTAACGATAAACTTACATTAAAATTACTATTACGCTTGTACCATCTCCATTAACAATGAAAATGGCCGTAGTTACACAATGAGTGCTCGTTTTGGACGCACGGGTCATTTAGAGCTCGAAACGAAATTAATTCGTTGCTTATTGTCTTATATTGACAACATCCGGTCGCTTGTGTTGACCAACATACCAGACGGAGAAGTTGTATAATGAGTAAATATTTATAACCTTTATTTTAAATAATACATAAATAAAAAAGTACAGACAGTAATGCACGACCGTAACCCAGAGGGGTAGGTAGAGATTAATTACTTCCATTTGATGTGATCCCGGCACACCTCTCGCTTTTTTTACATCCATAGATCAAACCAAAAATTACTTAGCTTTATTTACAATGGTGAATTAATTTACCTTTTAAATTTAGATTTTAATATTTTTTGATACTTATACCACGCTTAATCAAGTTATCAGCTTTTGATGGCGGTTCACATACAGTACGACCGTATACAATCTTCAACAATTCGAGGTTTTAAAAAGGGGTGTTTTGTGTACCTGTACGCCAGCCTGGAGCAGGTACGGGGAAAATTGTCCTCTCTAGAGGTTAATGGGCAGATTGCGTAAGCGAAGAAGATGGTGTACGAGAGTGTTTACGTCGCCCCATCGACATGCGGCGCAGATTGAACGTTGTAAGGTTTTCCGACACAATTCATACAATATAAGTCCAAAACGATTACTAGATAATCACGATTTCCTTATGAATTCGAAAGTTCAACGCAGTGGGTTATTTAAACATGTAATTTTTGTAGTGACCACTTAGATTATTACATATTAACCTCTCAGAGCGGAATTGACGTAATGAAAATGATCCCTAAGATTTCGCGGGCATATAAATCTTTGAGAATATGATTGATGGATTATTCACCCGAATTATTTTAACATCCTATGGACTAAACTGTAGGAGTTTGCTACCAATTATTACCAAAGTCGATTGATCCTGACAACAAACTAGACTTTTGCTTAACCGGCATGAAATGATAAAAATGAAAGCGTAGTTTCTCTACAATACCAGGCTCAATACAAATATAACTTTGAGAGCCTGCCAGGTGCAAATGAATGCAAACTACCAAGGTAACTTGCGTAACTGAAAATTGCAAGCTCATCGCCTCCGCATTGGAAGCCAGACTCCGTGTACCAGTATTATTATCAGCTTGTTATCGTTATATACAATGTATGAAAGTCAAAGTTTATGTAAACCTTTCATTTATTTATTTGTTCATAATTGATTGTATATTACAAATATTATTTGTGCAATGTACGTCTAATAGGGTAAAGTACACGATTATTGCCACTTTTGGTAACACTGTGTGTTTAAATCGTGAAAACTGTCTATATGAGAATAAGCCGAAAAAAAAGTTCTTAAGGTGACAGAATAAAAGTTCGTTAACGTTTTTTTATACATAACAAAATGTATATAACTGTACAATACCACTTCATTGGAATGTTGAACTTTAAGATAAAATTATATATGAAAAATCCCATAAATAGGTTGTAGATAATTGTAAGTGAAAAAAATATAACTATTTTAAAGAAAAACATCTTATTTGAAACCTATCTATGAAGGAAATATATTAAGTTAGCATACATTCGGCACATGTTTGGCTCAGTATTAATATTACATGGTCGAAAGAAGTCGAAAAGATCACGACCTAGTCAAAAAAATAAAATAAAATGAGAACAAAAATTTTGACGTAATATCCATCTTCATAGCTGATTTGCAAGGCTCTAATGACATTAAAAAATTATTCTTTAAGATCTTTAAGAAATTGATTTACAGTAGCGTTGAACTCTTCAGTCTGAAAATTCGGAATGACAATGACTAGTTTGAACGCGAGCTAAAAATAACACTTGTTTTCTGAGCAATCCCGATTTTTCTTTGATTTCTTTACGTAAATGACATCAAAGGGTGCAATAATTAGCCTTTCAAGGCGACAAAATTATCGACTAGATTTTATAACCAGCGTCACCGGATGCTATATGCCAATTTATTATACGATGTGTATCTACACAACGACTTTAACAAAATTTTATTCATAAAACTTACAATATATACAATTCGCAATTTGTATATTTTCAACCATAAAGGTTAACGGTGTTAAGCGAATTTTATTTTTCGAATCATGAAATGAACGTGAAACAGCTATTTGGAACGAATTTATATTTACGAGTAATCGTAGATCAGTTTTCAGATTCGGATCACAAGACTTGGCTTTGACTCATAGCGTATTTAGCATTTCGATACAAGGGGGATCAAGGGTTCCAAGCTAAGGCTCGATCGGTAGCTACCATCGTTTTATAAACCGTGGTAGTTCCGGATATATATCAGTTAACATAAGACAAAGCGCTTGCTCTCTTACATGCTTTGTCCTTTACAAAACACAAAACGAAATGAAATATACACTATACAGAAACCTGTCTTAGCAATACTCGTAGATACTTTCACTAAAATTTAAGCTAATACTTGTTGATATAATTTTATTCGCTTAAGTTCAAGTTACGCAAGTTGCCTTGTCGACACGATGCAGCGTCAGGAAGTGATTGGTGTGCAGGAATTAAACCGGTGTCGGCTCGGTCGCTCCGGTTTCTGACAGGGTTGTCGGACGGACCGTGTGTCGCGCCGGATCTTCTGCGGTGGATAAATATCAGCGGAGTCTGTTGATGTTATCTGTAGGTCGACCTTACAGACTACAATACGAAGTAAGAAAAAGTGTTAGCATTTTAAGAAATAGTGTAAACATTTCTCAAGACGTAACAACATTACGGGATGATTTCAATTGTTGTTGTGATAAAGGATTTTTATATCTTTATTACGTATTTAGGAAACAGTAACTAGTAAAACTAGTGCTTGTGTAGTAATTAGTCCACGCAGACGAAATCTTGACAAAAATAACCTTGAAGTCCATTGTATTGTTTTTTTTTCACATAAAATCAAAGACAAGACAAACTTGAACGAGTGTTAAGGACAACAAAAATTGTGACTAGTGGATAGAAAATGCCATTTCCGATAGTGGGGTTAAACGTCACGAGAAATCTATATTTTTTTGAGCAATTCTTTTGTATGCATTTACTTCGTATGTCTCGGAAACGGCGCTAATGATTTTGCTCATTTTTTTTTTTTGGCTGGGGTTTTGTTTTTTAATGAGGTATATCTTTATAGATGGTTTTCCATGTATCACAAAAAATATCCTAATTAGATATTATAGCGTCATTATTTTGGGTTCTTGCATTGTTGGTTCTTGGATTTTGAAACCTATTGGTACTTCAAAATTCTGTGAGATGGCATTAGATTACGTTATTCATACGTGAGAAGAAAACTTTAGGAAGTTTCTTAAGAATATTGAGCAAAGATAGGTGTAAGATTTATTATTTAAAGTTTCTAAGGTGAAGCTAAGCTTAAATAAATCACTGGGCGATCACTAATTATGTTACGAGTAATTCTATCATAAAGGTATATATATAACGATTATGGCAATACGCTAACTCCGCCATTGTCCCACGTCCAAGCGAACACGTGATGCTTAGACTTGTTTAGCTACAGCCACCGTTTCATACATCATACATCATACATACGCGGGTTTATACATTCTAATTCCCTTCTCCGTTTTCTTCGCATCCCTTCTTCCTCTCTTTTTCTGGGTGAGAACGCGTGTGCATCACATCTGATTGTTGCAGTTGTTTATGAGGAACGGTGGTCACTTAATGTCACGTGGACCGGTTACTCGTTTGCTTCCTTCTTCAATGAAAAAAAAAACCATTTGAATATTGTAACTATATAACTTCGGGATTAGTCCAGGTGTACTGTGAAGTTTATGGTAACCATACTTTTTACGGAAGTGAACTCCTCTACAAACGGGTCTGGCTTTCGCTGAGATACAACGCCCACCTGCTAAGAGTACTTGTCATCACGTGAAAATAGCTCGCTCGTTTCTAAGACAGTTTCGCGTTGTAATTTGTTTCGTTATCGTTTTGAAAGCTTTGGTCAATGATGCGACCACAACAATTAAACGAACTTGTAAGCTTTTATTGTTGGACAAATTAAAATTTGTAAAATATTTCTCTCTTACTAGAGTTTATTGAAAACAGACAATCCTTATTGGTGTGCCCATTTTTGGTTCAATTTGTTGTACTGTTTTGCTGAAGTTCAAAGATAGAATGATGGACACATAATTTGTTTATATTTGGATCAGGTCAAATGTTATTTGAACATATAGCATAGTCCGGGTGTTGTTTTAGATTCACATTTAGAACTGGTTTGCAGCATGAAAATATGTGCGACCTTATTTATATTTCATTAAATTTATTTCGTATATCTTGATTTTCAATAAATTCTTTGTTATTTCCAGAAATTGGATGATTGTCAGGACGGCGGAAAATATTGAGTACGCCTTTAACAAAAAAAAATTGTTAGCGTCGTTATATATGTAAATTAAATATAAAATATACTAGAAGAATTAGATTTTATATCACATTAGACATATAATTATACCGTTCTCATAGTACGAGTACATATGCAAGTAGATTTTTTCCTGTTTTCGTTTCGATAGCCAAACAGAAAATAACTGAAAAATGTCGATAATGAACTAGATTTAATTTACAGACATAACTCGTAATGTGGCATACCTTTCATATCAAATTTCACTACGAAAGCAGTAAGTATGTAGAAATACAGATTTGAAAAACATACGTGATAACTAGGCGACGTCTATCTCCTTGTTCCATAAAAGAAAAAACAAATAATCTCATATACAAATGTCGTGACACTTTATTAGTAGACCTCGATTACATATAATATTGTATTGTGTTACGTGAGTTATGTTTGGACGATCGTTTTGCACAATGTATTCCATATAGTGTTACGTGAGACCGGACCATAACGAAAACAAAAACCCACTTTCAAATTTGGAGTCAATGCTGCGTACAGTGACCGCCGTGAACTGAATATCTATATATGTAGAAGTATGTAGAAGAACATATTTTTTTATACCTGATTTTTTTGTAGGATTTGTCTCCGCTCTGAATAGCAGAATGACAAAAATATCAAGCAAATGCACAAATTCATGAAAAAAACGAAAAAAAAAATTTGTATGCGACGTTATCCGTTATGAAATGACAGAAACTACAAAGAAATATATAATTGTATATCCTGACTTATACAATAAAACGAAAAATGTCGTATACCTTAAGGTGCTTCAATAAAGGGAATCGGCCGAGTATAATCCAAAAATAAATACAGCTAATAAAATAACACATAAATTAATTCTATGTTTGAACGAAGTATGCTAGATCAGCTAGTAATTATATAATACTTATTTTAAATAAAAATGTACAAAGGTTCAATAAAGAATAATCTCTTTAAAGATAGACAGAATTAAGTGTGAAAGTGAAGTGATCATAACTGTTCATTGAGATTATTAAATCTCATTGACAGAAATTGGCTCACTCTTGACCAGAAGACAGACCTGCAAAATATAACCCAATAATCACAAAATCACAGCTAATTTTGCTTGGCGAATAAATCACACTTTTTACCTGAAAATCCTAAATAGTGTTCGAGTAAAAATATTAAGATGGAATAATATAAAACACAGTATATTTTACCTAAAGCCATCAATACAATATCACCTTTGAATACAACTCATTAGCAAAATCTTAAACTCAGAGAATTGCTCTTTCATTTCCAACAGGCGCGTTTTAGGAGTTTTTTCTCCTAAAAGACAAAGACTTCGTTTTTGAGTCGTCGACATCACATACGTTAACAGAAATTCATATTTATTTAATTTTTGTACCAAGAAAAGTAAGTATTTTTTTTACAAAGATCGTTCTTGAAGTAGTACCACCAGCCAAGTGGATAGATAGTTATTACCAAATTTTCTCTTTTTTAATCATAAGCAACGGGATGTTTATTGAAAAATAAAATATACACATCCATATACATAATTTTTTTTCTTTGATTATGATTTTTAAATATATGAGGATATTTAATTTATAAAAACTTCGAAGTTCCTTATTTGTGCGCGTCACTAAAGATATGAGAATACGTTTCTTTATAATGTTATTTATTTGCACAGAAACGAAGTAATTATTTATCTTGGCCATAAAAAGCAATCGAATTGAGAATCTCCTCCTTTTTGAAGACGGTTAAAAATAGACACTTGGTTAAGCAATTAATATGAATTAAAAGTTTTAACTGTCAGCAATCTTAAAAAAATTATATATTAAATTGGTTCAATATAACATTTTGGCTAGTCTCTTTAATAAATATAATTTTACTTGACTAATACAAAATAAAATAAAAGTTCTAATTCTTTTATCGCTCATATTATAGTTTTGTATAATCTATGTTACGCACTTGTTGCTTGTTGTCAATGTCTGTAGCAGGTCCCCCACTCCAAGTTTATAAATTTAATCAATACTTGCTCTAGACTTCACATAGTGGTACCTAGGACTTCTTTGTTCCGTTACTACGACGTACCTGGGAGTTAAAGTACTAAATTCTATTTGATCACTAAATTGAGGTGCTACCAAAATGTGTAGTAAACTCGCAAGAATTACTGAGCTCTTCATAAGAACCGTCGTAAATTCCAAGCGCTTTGATCGAAATCTTCGTAATGTACGTATAAATTTGATTTATGTCTGCAGTTTCGTTTAAAAAAAATATGGAATTCTGTATAACTGTAAAATATATTAAATGATTAAAATGTCCCTGTATTATTATATAATTTTATTTATAAAATCGAGATCACCTACCTAGGTATATAGCTCTTGCACAGTTGTGCCTAAGTTATTGATTTTCCAGATTTTAATGCAGGCGCAATGGCCAGTACTAAAGTCATTGTATAATATATTTTTAAGTAGCCTTTTTCATTGAAGTTTGACCTTCCAATCTACATTAAAGAAATGTTAGTAATTTACTTATTGATTAATCTAAAAATTAGAATTATATGTATGTGTAAAATGGAGGATACCAACCATCAAGTGGGTGCGACTGTAATCTGGACTTCAATTGTGAACAATGTTTCTGCTTAGAATAAAGTGATCATACTGTAGATTTTTTTTATATAAAGCCTAGAATAATTTTCTGTAAATTCTATATATAAAGAGGGCAGGTGTGGCCTAATAAAAGATGCAAATTATTCTCCATTAATGTAAAATAGTTACTGAGCGGCATTGTGTAAGCTTTTCTTTATTGAAAAAGTAAGCAAACAAAAATCTGATTCAATTGATTTTTATTATTATCAAAAAACATCTGCCACAGTTATAAGAGCTGCAAATGCATTACCAGTCTATCTAAGAAAGAGATAAGGTGCATAAAATAGATAGGAACAGGATGTGAAGACAATTGAACTTCAAGATGTTACAACCCCAAATGTAAAATTACCTTACTTCAATCTACTCATGATAGTTTTTATGCTAATAGCTGCTGCAGCAATTTGACCTGGTTACTTTCAAAAGAAGATTAATTTTCATAAAACGAATCTCCTCAGCCCTACACAAAGGTCTGCAATTCATCTGCAACTCATTGTCATGGCTATCTAGGGGTAGCATCTAGTAAAAAAAATGAATGGATCTAATGACACTCACTCTTTAAAATCGCTGAAACTGATGGAAGATGGAATGGACATAAGTACTTGTACATACATATGTCTATTCCATCTTCCATTACATGCCTACTAAAACATTACCATTGTTCTGGGTCATTCAGGCGAAAATACCTTGAGTTCAATATAAATCTCAGTCAATATCAATAGCACTTGTGTCAATCTACTATTGAACATAAAATATCATTAGATTGAAGCATACACAGAAAATTGGGGACCATTTATATTTAAATAGCTATAGCTTCCATCTTTCCTCAGTTTTCTTGTTTCCACATTCAGCCACTTTCTGCTGTCCTCATGAGGTTATTGGTGTCAAACTAAAGCGAGGGTGTCCCACATTGTTTCTTTCCATTTGTGGCTCCATTCTAACATTTCATGCCTATTATCAGTTGTTAAGTAGATAATTATGGTCAACCCTGTCATTTTTGGCTAAAGATTTCACAAGCTACTATGACGGCTTTTATTCCCTACAACCTGTAGAATGATTTTTGTGAAGTCAAAGAGCGACTTCAGCACTTGTCTATCTTGCGATCCAGTACAACACTAAAACACCAGATTTCCATTACATAAGCCTTAAGGGGAGGACATAAAATTGATATTTGGTTTAACACAAAGCAAACATTGGTTGTTAAAATCAAAAGTAAATGAAACAGAGATGCAGTCACAGGTTTTATTTGTGATAGATATTTTTTCATTTAGATTTTACTGCTAGAGTGTTTGTGATTTTAGATACTTAAATAATAATTAAGGACTCAACTTATTTATTTATTACAACTATGTTTTTCAAATGTTTGTCCTCAGTATGTTGAATATATTATTAGAAATAATAATTAAGGTTTATTTCCGGTAGTGGATGTCTGTTTCTGAAATTAATTACATATTATTATTCTATTTATTCACTTGACTGAGAAATTGAATTTGATTGAAGAGTTTGTGATCATTGAATATTAGTACTCTTTGAATGTATTGTGTAGTGTCCGAGTAATGATTTGTCTACATGTCTGTGGTCTGTCTAGTAGATTGTGTTACACATCTGTTATGAGGGCTCCTAAGTTATATATATTTGAAGATACTTCCATGCGGGCAACATGAGATTATTAGAAGTAAAAATTTGAGGCTTTCAAATTTTCTATTGCTATTTGCAACATATTTTAGAGTTGTTATTCAAAATAAATTATTCATTGTCATTATAAACATGCTTGTGGGTTGCAGGCACTCCTAATATTGCTTTTCTTTAATATGTCATTATTAATAATATTCTTTTGTATTTAGAATTATAAACTAATACACATTTTTTCATTCTCAGATAAAGCTGGTGTCTTGCAGTGATGGTGTAGTGATATCGGAGCTTCAAGTAGGTTCCGAACATCTGAATGAAAGCGGAACACTGCACGGAGGTTTCATTGCACACATGGTTGACACTTTGTCAACATTTGCGCTTCTAGCCAATGATCAAGCTGTCACTCGCGGACTTTCTGTAGATCTCAGCGTTAGGTACGTTATGTAGCAGTAGAAATGGAAACCACTACTTCTAGTTATTTCTATGTTAATAAACATTTGTGCTAGCGCGTGCCTGCATAATTATCATCAAAAGAGTCACGGACATTTTATGGAAAAGAGACGATTAGGTACAATGGCTACTCTGTCGCGCTACCATTGAATTAATCCCCTTGACTCGGTCTTTCTCTCCAATTACAATATCTGAGGTATTTTACCATCTCACATTACTTCTTTTGATCAAACATCAGTTTGAGAAAGTTTTTCAAATATTTCGTATACATGTTAGGTTTTCGATACATAAAAACATTTCTTGAGCGACATTAGTATATAATTTTATCTAGTTTTATTTCTTTGTTAAGAAGATTTATTATGTGACATATATGGTGGGAGCATCTCCTATACAATAGAGTTCATTAGGAGTTCATGATATCAATAAAATAGTACACCTTGTCACCGTATTCAAAACATGAACTGACCTGTTGATCGAAATCTGGTTACGATGAATGTGAGATGAAGTCCATCTCACAAAAGAAGTCCATCAGACGATGCGCCATTCATGCGACGGCATGTTTCTATCCTCTACTGTTTAGATCCCCCAAATATTAAATATTTAATCGTTGTAGGATGAATTCGATTTTATTATTTGTTATTTATTAAAAGTATTTTGAGTGGTTTGAGTACATGTGTATATATAATTTTGATTACAATAAGTTGTTGTTTTTTCAGCTACCTGTCTACAGTGTCCGAAGGTGATAGATTGGAAATAGAATCTGTTACCAAGAAGGTCGGGAATAAAATAGCTTTTCTCGAGGTTCAGATTCGCAACAAAGATAATGACGAACTGGTTGCCACAGGTAGGCATATAAAATATGTAGGTAAATGAAATGTTGTTCGTAGTTGTTATAGATGAATTTGTTGTTGTTGTTGTTATTGTTGAATTTATTTATAAAGTGTTTTATTATTTATATTGTTGTTTATTTTTTTACCTTTATTATTTGTAGTCAAGAATGAAAATAAAAAGTATACTATCAACAAAAACTACTTTCCTATAGTTT
>DWTW01003032.1:0-10371 GCA_018246275.1 Papilio slateri
ATATATAATATACCTTAATAATTGGAATTGGAATGGGGGTATTCCTGCTTCCTTCCTGCCGTTTCCTGGGAAAATTAAAAAGGAAATTTCGTAGACATGATGTCTATTTCGAATGTCCTAGAGTCGCTTTTGATCGCATACGGTCTATGTTTAAACCTAATACGCAAGGAGATCACTTTGGCCGCTCCTTGCTAACCGTTTAATTAATTTTGAGTGTATCAGCTTTCCATAGCCAAAACAGTAAAGAAAGTTAAAATCAAAATAAAATCGCAACTACAAGTTCCCGCTCCCGAATTTTAATATGCATTGAAGATATGATCAACGAATTGTATGCACCAGTTTAGCATCAGCCCAAACTTGAGGAGATGAGAAATGGTATATTTTAATATTGGATTTTCATATATAATTATAAAACAATAATATAATTGTGAAACAGGAATTGATTCACAAAGCTAGCTAGCTAGCAGCAGGAGCTGCATGTACGTACTGTCCACACAGAGAAATACCATGGTATTGTATGTAGAAATACCATGGTATGTCATGACATACAATACCAGTAATGTAACAAAGATACCTGTAGTATTCCGAAGCTAGTTTATAGAATCTGCCGTGAACTGGGGTGACACCATCGGCATCCTCCAGGGTGCCTTCCAACTGTTCAATAATTTTCTCTGTAGAATCCAAGTCGTTGAGCTGTTCCAGATATATTTGACCTTGGAGAACCTAAAATAGAAAATATTAAGAATACATATCACAAATAAATATTTTTTTTTCAAAATTCTCAAAAAATGACTATTTTGAGAATTAGACTCAAAAGTAAGCTCATCAATTGTGATAACTATTTTCCTTTAATATTTTTACTTCTTTGAAGTTTTAATCTTCTTTATAAAAAGCTACATGCATATGTAATCTATTATAAAAGGTTGAAAAAAAAAAACAATTTTAGATGAATCATGCTATGTCAAACCTTGCACAGAGTCAAAGCTTCATCATTCATTTTAACCTTGGCTTCAATCTTTTCCAAGAAAGCAATTGCTTCTTTCTTGTCTGTAAACTGCTCCACCACATGGGCAACAATTTCTACCAGAGACAATGGATTCATTCTGAAATTTATATCAATGAAACAAAATTAGTTTGCAGTTTTCTTCTTCATATAATGCAATTCTAGACATATTGTTTCTTTTTGAAATTATAACTTGGCTAAATATCTATTAATTCCTTTGATGTCTCAAAATATAAGTAGGTAAATATAGGCAATCACTTTCTTTTATGAGAACTTTAGCAGTAATATGGATTAAGATTCAAAAATGGAAGTTAAACCATTCTCTAGAATTACCTATATTCAAAAGGGACTTCTTAAAGCTCAACAATGAATGATTAGAAGGATGGGAATTAAACTGTCCAGTGGGAGGGCATCTCAGTACCAGAAATGTTTTGTCCCTTGCAACATAATTCTACAGGTTCTATGTTATGAGGTCAGACAGGATTAAACGAAATTCGTACTATACCTACCCCTCTAAGTCGCAATCGAGCTTAAAAAGTTTAAAGCACTGTTCTAACTCATTATTTGGATTAATTGTTGACTTTACTATTTAAGTCTTTGTATATTTGAGGTTATATGGGAAACAAACAATTTTAATAATAAAGTACTAGCCTAAAAACATATGAATGGGTGCATTTTTAGTATGACTTAATTTTGAACCTTTAATATAGAATTGTGAAATAAACAGTATTTTTTGGAAAATAAGGGATAACAGTGACTTGCAAAATCTACTTACTTATTTTCGAATACAGTTATGAAGTTGTTGTATAGCTGTATTAAATGGTCCCCTGTCCGTAGAGACGGATAATTCACAAATTCTTGCAGTTTCAAAGTTAGTTGATGCCATAATCTGAAAAAGACCAAAGCAAACCACCATGTACAGTTTAAAAGAAAGATAAATGAATGTCATATGTAGTGCATGTGTGTAATAATTACTTTTTAATATAAAATTCTTCCAATTTTGCCCAATCTGCTGCTAGTTCAGGATCTGAAGATTGTTTTTTCAGTATATATTCGTTTACTTCAACAACAGTGAACCTCGTAGAAGCCATGTTTCTAATTTTGTATAGTGTATGTAATGATCTGAAATTAGCTGCAAGCTTCGACTGTTTTCTTTAGACAATGACATTTTGTTTTTCTGCCACACTGAAGTTCGTGTACATAACGTTTTTATCGACACCTAGTGGTGGTTGGCAGTACTGCGATTGTCATTATTAGATAATAGATGGCAGTAAACAATTTTCTTGTAATTCTTATGGAATAAAGCTAAAACAATGAATTTATAATTTTAGTACAATCTCGGTTTACAATAATAGTTTGATATAACTACTGCAAAAATCAACTCTACTAATGCAAAAATCAAAAAGGATACAAACGTCCAATTTGACGAGAGGAGATGATACAAAAGCCATCTCTTGAATCAAGACGTTTTTAATGCATTGAAATTTACACGGTTATTACGTGGTGGTCAAATAGCTTATTTTTATATCAAGAATATAATTTAAAATTTTGACGAAACACTAAACTAAAATCGTTTTAGAGAATGTACAGTTTTAAAGCATTTCTTATTTATAGCTTCAATTTAAGGCTCACATGATAGCAGATAGTTAATCATCTTGTAAGTAACATCAAGAAGACTTAATATTATCGCAATATTATCGCAAAAAGCAATCTCTTCCAGACAACCATATAAAGGACATTTCAAAGAAGTATCGGCTGAGTCTTCTGTGGGGCTAATAAGGATTATGTGTGTTTGTACAACAAACACTTTCAGTGGCCATCCACGCCACCAGGCCACCAGGATAGGTCTGGTGGAGTGACGATGCTAGTTTTGGTAATTAGCCTAACAACAATAATCTTCATTAATAATTTAATCATGAAATGATAATAAGATACCTTAGTTATAAAATCAATATCACGATAAGTACCTAATAGTCAATTTAAAAAAAAATACGCGACTGACTGTATGATTATTGTCATTTTAATGATTTACTTCCACTATATGGGTTCTATGCTGACGTCATATAAAGAAGAAAGAACGGAAGAATACGAAACTAATGACACCTCACTCTTCCAAGCCGCTTAGGCTACAGAAGGTCACAATGGATCGGAGATACACATATGCCTACATATCCGCAAAAACTTTACCCTCCCGGGTCTGTTGGGCAAAAAGAAATAAGGTTTAATAGAGTTTAATAGAGGATAAGAAAAACAATCGATTTGACAAAGGTTTGAAGAACAGAGGCTCGGAGCATGTTACAAGGGATAATTGTGGAAAGAGAAACTTACAAAAGAAATTTCTAGTGCAAATGTACAATAGAGTCTGTAAGGGACGCCCAAAACGAAATTTATCGATGACGTAAGTGATTTACATACTACATATACTGTAAGAATTAATCTATATTTTATTTGTATATTATTTTTTTAAAATCTAATTTTAATTTTCCCACAGCGTCGAACTAATAAAACGGTTACCCATATTGGTGACGATTAATTGTAGTAATTGTAACAATTATTATAATGTATGTCTTAACTGTAATTGCAAATAAGAAAATAAATTATGAAGAAAAATAATAGGACCGTTTGTTGGTTAGCCAGCACCTATGCAGATCGAGTTTCTCCCTCCCCACCACATCGGCAGAGTGAAAACAATCAAGTTTTGTGAGTCGCCTACCCACCTGTCGTCGAGTTGGGCTGCTATCTACTTTCTATATCGATCCGGTGGGGGGAAGCTTTCGTTCGAGAATGGTTTATGATTTAGTATTTTTAAATCGTATATTGACTGACCTGTGTATTTACATACCGATCGAGGGTGAACAGGTTCTGTTTTTGCCACAAATAGATGCTTTAAAATACAAGCTATCGCGACAATACTCCGAGCTCACCTGATTTATATACTTTTTCAAGATTTTATTTTTAATAACTTCACGTAGTTAATACAATGGTATCCGTAACATTTTATACAAAAACCAAAGTCCTCGCCGTGTCTGTCTGTTTAAACGCGATAATCTAACAAACTATTGAGAGCATTTTCATAGGGTTCTCACTAATAGACGGAGTAATTCTTAAACAAAGTTCAAATCATTATTCAGTCATACACATATTTGTTTAAGGTTTTGTGTGAATTTTCTAAATTATGCCAACGATTGTTGAATAATATATATTAATAGACTGGTATACGATACTATTGTAGTTTTAGCATACACCTTGGAACGAAATGTTCCAAACTCCATTGATATTCGGAGGCAGATGAACCCGTACTGATGGCTCCTATCCTACGCGTAAAAGAGGATCAACTGATGGTTTTTTTGTTTCAAATGCTTCCTAAATTTTTATCTACTTTAAAAAAATATATTTTTGACTTTTGTGTTTTATATCAATCGTCTGTATGGAACGTAACGTTTAACTGTTAGACTAGATTTACTTTTGTGCAAATTATTAAAAAAAGTCTTGTTACTAAGGTAAAAGAATTAATAAAATTGGACGCATAAAGCAAGTCGAAGTCGTTTTAAATCGATTATTTAACCCACGGCTTATGTAAAGTTGGTCAAATGTCTTAATCTTTGGGACCGATATCTAAGAAGCTTTGTCATTCCACCCACGCATGCATTTAAAAGATTATTCTTTCCCACGTACTTATAATTTTATATTGTAATATATCTTTCTATACCAACAGGAACTATAGATTATTTTTGACGTAAAATCTTAAGACAGAGTAAACTTAATAGGGTTGTAAATGATAGAACTGATTCCCTTTTGAGAGTACATCCTCCTTGAATGACATTGAAACTTCTTTTTACATTAACATTTATACTCGCTTTGGCAGAACAGATATCTAGAGGAAAAGTCAGAAGCTATCAAGACCATATTGCCTCATTATGGTGACCCGGGATATTAATAACTTAAGGCGTCTAAATTTCTTTTTCATCAGGATTTATTTGGACAATAATATCAGTTGAAATAACAAATTAAATATTGTATAGGTTATATTATTCTGGCCACTCAATAAAAACTATAAGGATGTGATCGCCTGTTTTTTCCGTCTAATGCATTAAGACCTACTTTCTTTTAAGTTACATATTGTCCTTTAAAGTAATAAGCCCAAGTCATTATTAGTCATCAATAGAGAAAATATTAGTCGGTATAATTTTGCTAGTATCCTATGCAGTAAGCCACTGATCATTACTTGTGTAGGAAACAAAATTAAAATGTGTTTACAGTATCCTAAATACTATTTAAAAAAAAAACTAGGTTAGGTTACGCTTGACCGCATGAGTGAAAAATACCTATTCCTACCTAGTGGCATACTGTACTTATACAGAGTTGTTTCCAACGCCTGGGTCGTCGCATTTCTCTTCTCTATCATTTCGTATATACGAGGATATAGGTATACCAAAAGTACCTTATTCTGGTCACGACATCCTATAAAAATATCGTCATTAAGGAAAAGGTACACTTAGCACTTGAAAACCACACATTTTGAAGCGTTATTTTAATATATAAATTACTTTCATCTAAAAACAAACGCCCCGCAATTGAAATGGTAGGTTATACTAAAATGATGGTGTCGGTATTACCATCTTTGTGCAGTTTAGCCTTTAATAATCATTGTTTAAACATACTTGAAACCTGAGGTTTAATCAAGAGTTTAAGATAAAATAAGTTCAATCCTTAGCTAATAGATGGCGCTGATGGATTTTTAGTAAATAAAATCGGCGAGTTATACTGCTGTTTTTAATTATAAATTTTTATATCGTCTTAAGAACTTTTTTACTAAAGTTTTACCATTTTTTACGACTTAAAGTATATTTTCGTAGTTATCCTTTATTAATTGTAGTAAGATTTGATTTGATTTGATTCTGTATTATTATAAAATGTTAAGTCAAATTTCAATATGGATTACCTACTTATAATCGATTGATGCTTACAACAGATTTTGTATTAGAATTGTGATCTGTGTAATCATTGCCCTAATTAATACATTAAAAATCTAATAAATTGTCAAAACTTCCCACTAAGTGTTACACACGAGATTGAATTTGAACTTCCATTCAAAATTACTTTGCTGAATGTTTTAAATCTTTGCAATGTTCGAAATTCTTCGTTAGTTTTACTGAATTTACAAAATTTACTAATTATTTTTAGAGACTTGATTTATTTTAGTCTCTTTAATCAAGGATATGATTAGGTAACAGGTATTTGTATCGTTTTACGTGTAAAAATTAAATGAATAACTTAACCTATATTGTTATACAAATAATAATAATTCTAGTCGGAAAATATTGAAAAGCTATAATATTATATGATATATTAATTAATATAATTGTGTTAAATGTGCAAAAGTAACGAGGATAAAAGATAAGTATAAAAATAGAAAATATTCTCATAGGTCGAATCGACAAATACTTCGTTTTTTCTTTCTTAAAACTTTCTTTACAAGTCTTAGAATGAATTTAATTTACTATAAAATATGCATCAATTATTAAGGTAGTTATCATAGCGGACGAGGCCCTTACAGATGATGAGCGTTTCTGTTTGACGATATATATTCCGAGGATCTATATCTGATCAGGATCCCTCGTTGTCACTGCACTTGCTAAGTTCCCTCGGCGCTTCACCGTCAGAAACCCAATGAAACTGTAGATAGAACAAGCAGTGACAAGTCTGTCACAAAGAAAATCTAGTAACAAAAATAACATTGTTTTAATTCCTTCTTTCGTACAAATTAAAACTATTATTTAAAAAAAACAGCTAATGTGGACAGCATCGTCTTTAATACGTAGGTAATACCTATTCTCTTCTAGTTTGTACCTAACCTAACAAACTAACTAGGTACAAATTGTTGCAGAGAAAATCACTTCAATAATAATGTAGGTATATATGTACGGCACGTATGGCCACCACGCTTCAGAAGTCAAAATTACATTTTGAAAAGATGGATGGAATATTAAATATTAAGAGCTTTGAAACAAATGCGCAACGGAATCTATATTATAAATATTTATTAAAAAGAAGAGTCACAATTGATACTTGCTTTTATTTAAACAGAAAAAATACAATACAATTAAGCAATGAATTTTTACCTTAATATTGAGAAAATATAAGCAGACGATAATATTGTATTCTATTTTATGGATTGTGTAGAAAACGGCATTTCGATTTTTTTATTTTCCTTTCTTTTAGTTATTATACCACAGGCAATTCAGATGACCAATGTTTATTTATTAAAAAAATGCTTCTAACCATAATAATATAATGGAGCTTATGCTAAGCAGGTATCCAAATTAAAAAATATAATAAATGGAATCATCATATTTTTTAGTAATGTTAAGATATAATTTTTTCGTTCAATATTTCTTATTTTACGACTAAAAGAATAGGTACCTATATTCGTTGTACAACCCATTTAGAAGTCGTAATCAAAAGCAAATAAAGGTAAATAATTTTTAAAAAATTGTAATCTTTTCAAGAAAGAAAGTCAAGAATCAAATCAATCAAAAGATCACTTTCAAATGAAATAAACTAAAAAAGACCAAATATTACCGGATCAGTTCATCCGTTCTTATCTGTTATGTTATTGAAGAAAGTTGAGCATGGATCGGGTGCGTTACTCTCCACTCTGTTACAGGTTGAGCCCCCAAAAAAATTAGGTACCTATTAAGTGGGTATACCTATCGGCAGCGTCGGATGTTTCGTTTAGGCATAGCGCGGGCCCGAGGTCGCCTGTACAAGGTTACGCGTTGCGCGCGGGAGCCGTCATTTCGCCATCGCTAGCCGCGCGGGCCTCACCTCTCCGTCTTGCCGAGACGACGACCCAGCCATCCCGACCCTATGCCGTCCTGCAACCCCAAAAAACCACCCCGTGTAACCCATTGACTCACGGTAAAGCATTACAAATCAACTATACCAACCCGAACCCTTCCTGTCGCGTTTTCTACAACAGTCCCTTTCCGCCCTCGCTCCCTTGGATCCCCCAAACTATTCGCTACAAGCCCGAAGCGCAGGAGTTTCGCCTATCCGCTGCCGTAGGTCCAACACGTGTTAACATCGCGACCGGCCCGTGAACATTGTATCAACGTGTCGTAGATGTGTTAGAACCCTTATCAGGGCTCCATGCCTCATTATCGGGTCTGCAATTTTATCAGGATCGCGCTAAAAGTGTTCGGTCGAGCGGAGTGGCGCGCGCGCGTTTCTCTAGCGCTCACCACGTAGGCCTAAATACGCGGGGGCCGCGCGCTCGCGCGAAATATTCGCACATGTATCGGCCTAAAATATCCAATAAGATTCTTATAGGCCTATTTAGAAAACCCTTGATATACTACCAGTGGACCATCCAGTTTGCGAATAATCGGATTTCTAGCGAAAATGCAAAGTTTGACATTGTTTTTTTGGCAATTTTGTGAAGTGTCTGTGAACGGACCGGACAGTGCAAGCTGTGTGTTTTGAAAGCGGATCTCAATGGATATTGTCGACGTTTATTCTTTGATTTTGTAAGTACATGCTTTATTTTACTTTAATTTAACCGTCATTGGCTTAAAACATACATTTTCAGCTTTTTATATTGAGTTTAGGGGAAGAAATACAAGCCGTACGAAGAATCAAAATATATGTCATAAAAGTGACTACATTACATTCATATTTTGCGATAAAATAGATTGACTTTATGTGTTCTAGCGTTAAAATACTAAAACAAATATAATATTAGACAGTAATTAAGTAAAATTAACAAGGTCTATGAGCAAAAACGTTTCCAGAAAAAGTCTAAGCCATGCATTCTGAAACGCTCTATTTCGTCTCAATAATTACGTAACGAAATGATTTTTTTAGTATACTTTAAATTATTTGGATTATATTATCTTATATATACATCTTGTATATCTTGGATATACAAAATCATCGTAAATTTCCAATTTTAATACCTACAAATGGCAATACGTACACAAATATGGGTCTCGTGAAAAACGCGGTATGGTTAAGTATTTAAGTAGCCTAATTAAATTGTATAAGCTTTTATTGCAATACATTTACTAAATAGAAATTATGAAACGTTATATATTTTGATAGTATTTATTAAAATTAAATTAACAGATTTTTGTTTTCTTTCTATCTTTCAGACTTAGTATGTATTTAACGAAAATATTTCATCATTGGCGTTTTGGTTTATTTACAATTTATGAATCGGTATTGGTTACCTTGTATTCCTTCAAATAGTAAGTTTTGTTTATAAATCAATTGCTTCTACACCCACAGGACGGTATATAGGTATGTCATCCACTGATTGTCAACTTCGTCAGCTTGTACCTAATCTCAAGGAACGAACGAATCATTCTTAATTAGACGTGTAATATCTCGACAGTTTATAAACTGTCCAAATCATATCGTCAAATTGTGAACCTCTTAACTTAAGATGAAAGATAATTATAGGTCAGGTTTGTAGGACATGTTATGTCATTATGACAGTTATATATAAAAATAATGTCTTAAAAATAAGTTTATCAAAGAAGAAATAGGGCTTAATGCGTTTCATATGATACCTCAAATTGTCTAATTCGTTCAGTTCACAATTTGCTGTCAGTTGATAATATGCCAAGTGACAAACTGACAAAGTTCACAATCGGAACAGAACCTTTATTCACTCTTATTAACACCCTGTGACTGTAAAATAAAATGGAGATATAATTCACTTGTTACAAATATTGTTGAGAAATGTTCATTATTTTTACCCTTAAATATTTTATTCTCAAACAAGATTTAGCACTAAGCGATGTTTAAATTTACCTGGATATAATTAAGGCCTAAATGTGTCAAGCGTATGCTTTTAAATCAAGTAGAAATAGCTAAAAATAAAATCATACTTAGTGCTGAACAATAAATAAAATGAGATAAATTTCTAAAAATGGTTCACTCCTTTTTAATGGCAGACAATCAGCCTCAGTGTCACTTAATAACAGGAAATTCGTTTATTTTTTTACTTAAGTTACAACACGTAGATATTTTTATTTCACATGTGCCTTATATTTAAGAGTAAAAATAAATCTACTTTGACACAAGACCGTGTAATTAAAATCTCGATTTAATCTAATGATTAATACTAATGATTAATCTAACTTAGGACTAATGTCCTAAGTTCTATGGTCTTCTCTGAATTGAAAGTTATACAACAAAAATACCAGAGGTTCAAAGAGATACAGGAACAATTAGATTAACTAGAGGATTGATCATAATAAAGATTAGGACATTTGCTGTTTATAAAATGTCTATGGATTTTTTAAAGTTTTAGCTGCGTGCATAAAAATTAAAATTTATTTTAATCTCATCGGGGTATACAG
>DWTW01003033.1:0-10371 GCA_018246275.1 Papilio slateri
TGACGTTTTGGATATGTCAAAATCGACCAGCTCTTACTGCTAGAGCCATCTACTGACAAACAGCGAGAACTTAGTTGTGCACCTAATAAATGAATTGAAACTTTGTAATTATAATTAAATAAATAAACATTCATACCCTTAACTCAGAGGTGCAGGCAGAGATTAGGGATTTCCATTTGGCACAGTCTTGGCACACTTCTCTGGCCTGTTGTACATTCATATGTCTACACATAAATGCCGGTTGGTTGTGGATACTTTAAATACTACATTTCTTTAGTATGATCAGTATATGTTTGCCTAATAAGACCCCTATTAACATTCACTCTGTAATTATTGCAAATATATGTTAATGACAGTTATAATTGACAATTTAAGTGAACAAATGTAATAGGATATGAAATAATCCTTTATTGTCAATCTGTGGGTAGGTGAGACACAATTAAATTTTAGACCTATTTTATTTTAGTGAATATGAAGAGATTTCAGTTGAACTCAATAATGTTGTTCAAGCTACGCTATCTGGAACATTTTTTGGTGCTTGCTTTGGAGGCTTTCTCAAGTCGAGGATGGCTTATGTTAACTTTATAGAAACTAATCAAGCAACTGCATTTAAGTCAACATTGCAGGCAAAGGTAACACAATTATAAGTCCAAAAATGTTTAAACTCCCATAGGCCATTACTTGTATTAGGGTATATAGAAGGCCATATTGATGTTTTTCAATATGGCCTTCTATATTCTATATTAACTTACAAACATTTTTTCATCTTCTTTTCAGCCCATAGTTGTCCTCTGCTGAACAGGCAATTATCACTACAGAGATCAGTCACCTGAACTTAAAATAAGTTTTTTAATATCCAATTATTATAAACTAGAAATTGTTAAAACTTCTAACTTGAATTAATTGATACATCACATTGGTTAATGGCTGATCAAATGAATCATGCACATTGGCAAGTGCAATCTAATTTAGAACATAGCCTATTTAATCGTATTTTGAATGTGGGTACTTTGAAAATAAGAGTAAATAGACTATGTGATTGATGTGGGTAAACCCTAAACCCTAAGTTAAAACAAGTAATAGTTAATTTATATAATCAAAAAATCCCTCTGACTAATTGTCATCATTCATCATCATCAGATAAGAATACAAATCTTATGATATCTCACTCTCCAAAATTGTTCAAGCTGTTTAGGCTACAGGAGGTTACAATGAAATGGACATGGACATAAATTCTTGCAGTTACCATCCTAAAAAACCTAAATGACCCAGTTGGGTTTTTTGGTATTGTAACTTAACTTTATTAACTTTTATCCAGTTCCAGTAGGAACTAAATTGTGTAATGTGTTGTTAAGCTTTATTTTTATTTTTTTTCAGAAACAATTACAAGATTGTGTAACCATAGCATTTGCAAAAGGTGCTGTTCATTGGGGCTGGAGGTTGGGCTTATTCACTGGATGTTTTAGGTAAGTGAATTTCCATATTAATGAAATCCATCTTTATATTTCTTCTGAGCTTGTGTATGTGAATTATGATGAAATTTTGTGTGTGTGTGTGTTTGAGTGGGTCCAGGGATGGTTTAGATTCACAATTGGCGCTGCCATCTGGTTCTAGCAGGCTGGTATAGGAGGCAAATCAAAGTTCATGCAAGGTAACGTCTGATGTCTCCGCTAGTATATCATAAGTCTGTGCTTTCATATTGCATTAATAAATAATTGATATAAACAATAAGTGAGAATAAATGTTTGTTGGATATTGATATTGGTATTGTGACTTTTAATAAATAAATAAAGATTTAAAGTAAAAATGGATAAGGATGAACATATATTTTCAAATGTGGCGGGGCGTTATCAGATGGGTCGTGACACATAGTAATTTCCTTTTTTTATATTTATTTTTCAGTTTAATTACGACAGTGGTGACAGTGTATCGCGGAGAGACATCGTTAATCGACTACATCATGGCCGGCGCGCTCACGGGAGGCATTTACAAAGCGAACTTAGGTGTCGCGGCAACAGTCGTCGGTGCTGCAGTCGGTATGAATATATTAAGATTTGAAAAAGTATGCCAATTTAATTATTTCAATTATGTGGTTGTTAAATTGCAGTTTCTAAAATGTTCCATTTTGTGTAAATAAAATTTTGTCATAGTAGACAAGACTTGGGTTTTAAATTTGGCCCCACAATTTAACAATGGTAAAAAAAAACAATGGTATCCATTTTTTTTTTTATTTCAAATTATTGTAAAATTAATTGACAGCAAAGGTGATTTTCAAAGAAAATGTAATAAATGTCTATAAAGTATAAGTAAAGCAAATGCATGAAAACACTGTTATAAAATTAATCATTTAAATAATTTAATTATATTCATGCCTTTGCTTTACTTACAGACAATGTTGATTCTCTAAGCTCTAGCATGCTTGCCGCATTATTTTGTAAAAGTTTCTTTTTGTAGTATAAAATTAAATCCATAAAAAATATTAGTTAGTACTATTTATTTTTATTGCTATATATGTTGTTTCCAATTTTTTGTAGAGAACTTTAGTTAAATCTTTTAATATATAGTCCAAGAGCCGACGATCGGACCTTCATTATTTAATAAAAAACAGATAAAAACGGGCACTGAGTATGAAGTATTGAAAGATAACAGCAGTATAAAATTGCACCTCAAAATTGTAAAGTAGAAAGCTCAGTTTTCATATATTTTATTTGTAATAATATTAGAAATCACGTCGTCCATTGTCAGACATTTAGTACGGTTGCACTCCCCTGTCAGACACAACCCTTAAATTGTTGAATTTTATGTTTGTTACTTGAGGAACTGATAAATGACATTTCAGTTTCCGTAATAAATATAAATAGCTAATGTGATCCAAACTTCATATTCGTGAGTTGTTATCTGTATGAAAGTTTATCTGTGAGAAACAAAAAAACAGAGAAACTTTCACGTTTTATAAAATAACGTAGGTCTGTTTTTCGCCGTCTCGTGCGATATAATCACCTGAAAAGTGTGAGAGCACTGTAATGAAATGTTAATGTAATGGAGGCCTAATTTTAGTCCCTTTTCCTTCCTATCCATTTCTACTAAGGAAAGGATGGGAAGGGGAAGAGGATTGGACGAGGAGGGGATAGATAGGAAAAGGAAATATCCTTTTACTGTCTATCCCCTCTGTCCATTAAAGGTAGGCAACGCATCTGTGACACCTTTGCTTGTTGCAGATGCCTATGGGTAGCGGTCACTTAACATCAGGTGACCGCTTGCTCGTTTGCCACCTTTTGTCATAAAAAAAACGTCAAATTGTCACATTATGAACTGATGTTTTCTCTAGCGTTATAACTACACAGTGCAAACAGTGAATGGAAATTAATTCTAGTTTAGGTTTGCATGATAGTTACATATAAAAATAATATTTCAAAAAGATGTTTATCAAAGAAAAATGAATATGTTTGTCATGATAAGTCAAATTGTAAATAGTTAGTTCAGAATTTCTCTTTTTTATAATATTTGTTATTTTATAAAATTGCTGAGTTTATAAACTAACAATGTTTACAATTTTCTGATGATGACTAACTGATGTGCCATAGACTTTAACAACCTCTTGCAAAGAATATTTATATTCATATGCTAGGGGACCCAGCGGACGTTGTCTTACATGAACATTACCTTGCCTCCTATTAGCGGGATCAGCTAACGTGTTTTCGTTATTCGTCAACAACTTAAATAAAAAAGGGTCTAATTGTGAATCAAAACCATCCGAAGCCCCATTCAAACACACACACAAAATTTCACCAAAATTGGTCCAACCGTTTCGTAGGAATTTGGTCACATACACACATAGGGAATAAATATAAATAAAAAGATTAAGATATTTGCATACCAGAGAACAAAGCCAAGAATCCGTGGGTCCTTGAATTGATGACGTCCACCTCATGTAACGTCACCGTGTGCACAACTTCTTTACGCTTCTGCAACTCCCCTTCTGGGCACTGCACGAAGCGGGCTTGATGACCTGGACACAAGATAAAAATTACATAACTCGAGGCAGCGGCAGCACCTGTTGCATCAATGTGTCGACTCGAGTGAGAAATTACCGCGACCTCACTCACAGAAGACATGAAATGTAGGTTATATTTCTGTTACAACTGATGAGTGAGGCGCCGGAGACGTGTCCCCTTGCCATTCTTACGTTATCTACTCCCCCCTCATTCCTAGATAAAGACTGTCACTACTCAAGCAACCTTTCACATAACTCTGGATGGTGAAAGGATGACTGAAGTGTGAATAGGTAAGTTCCTGTAGTTAAAATGTCTGGAATTGTTGGCAGAGTATGTCTAAGACGAGTTTATATCAACCAGATTATTGACATATAAAGGAAAAACGATACTAAGAGTACCACAACCAACAAACATATATTCGTAATTTAGTGTAGAATAATAAAATCGATTTAACTCACTATAAAATGCAAATTGCAAATAGGAAATTGTATTTTATGTACCTGTGGCATCATAATCTCTGGCGCGAGCAAAACTTCTGCCGAGCTTGTTTATCTTTCCAGTGGCTTTGTCTATGGTTATCACATCACCTGCTTGCACCTACAACATCATTATCACTTGTAGACTTTTTTTATTTAAAGAGTCTTTGTGTCTCGTACACTGACTACATGTTAAGTAATATATTTAATGTTAACTGCTTTACCTAATATTTTTTAATATATGTCGATATATTCAAAGATAACAAAGTTCTTTTAATAAAGTGTGGGAATTAATGATTATTACTTATAACTACTTCTTTTTTTCAGACCTTTATGGCGATCAATGGGGGAGGTCTACATCCTGATGTAGACCTCCTTCAATGGTTAAATATTAAGGGTCGCTAATTCAAGTATAATAACTATGCAAATAAAAAGTTATTCACTTGAATAAAAATAAATGACCAAATATAGGTGACATACAATTTTAAAATGCAATTCAACTAAATTTACGAATAGACATAGATCACCATAAAGGTCGGTCCTCAGCCGCCCCCAGTGGGCTTCCGCATGTTTGACCAGGGATGGTCGGTTCATCTTGTTAATTACTTCTACATAACTACTACCTATAAGGTCAAAGTATTACAATCCTTTGCTGTACACATTAAAAAAAGAATTAGAGGGCTATGTGTAAACAAATATAAAAGTGTAAAAATGACATGAGAAGTGTGACATATTAATGGTATTTCAATCTCATGTCCATTGACAAAAGATATTACAATATTCATGGTCCCTGATCCAGGTTAATGTATCTAACCGACTACTATCTAACCTTTTCCTTGAGCAGGGAGTCAATCATCTTGGTGCCCATGTCGTAGTTGGTCTCCATGTCAGTTGTCTTAAGAGTCAGCCGGCCGACGCGCGCGCCGCCAGTTCCCACCGCTCTCTCTATCACCACCTCCACCACTTCTCCCTCTATAATCTCTGATTCTTCTCTGGAAATAGAATCATTAATTTTATATTGTGTCTGTTTCAAAAACATCTATTTAGGTGTCTTATTTGTTTTTATTGACAACAATGCTAAATCTTTATGTTTCTGTGACATGATGCTTGATGTCACTATTCAAATAAATATCTTTTGATCACACACAATCTGACGACAGATAATGAAGAGTGAAGCTCAGTCCGAATCTAGTAGAGCCTATTGAAGAAACAAGTCTTACTTGATCCTTATGCCGATAGATTTTCTGATAGCCTGCGTCAACGCTTCTGTTTTACTCATTTCTAGAGAATAAATTTCTGAACCTGAAAAAAAGACATGAATTTAGAAATTGATTGCATATTTATACACTATAGTGTGTATGGCCAAAAGTATTGGACCTAGGAACATGAAATTCGACATGGCTTCCTTTTGTAATGCAAATGACCGGGCACTAAGTAAGGATTTTTGGATATTCAACCGTTAAATTGTAAAAAAGGAACTGCTGTATGGAAAATAGAAACTGCTTAAAATATTGATGTCAAAATTTATAGCTATTCATTACTAATAAATCATAAAGACAATAATTCTTTAATAATAATTGTTTTCATAAAATTTTCCCAAAATGGATTGAAAGTAGGATTTAAATTTTTATATAAAAATAAAATACTATATCACAAATGAATTGAAGTAAATATTTAATCCAAAGATATCTCATGCTATGATAACTAGCTAGAGTTATAAAATACAGACAATACTTTTGTGAGATTAAGATTGTAATGTATTGTGGTTTATGAAACAGCGGTTGGTTTGGGACTGACTTTATTCTAATTAATTGTGGGTAAGTAATGTGAACCTATCCACATTATAAGAAACTCATTACATGGTGTGATATTGACCATGATATTCTGATTTTTGTAATGTCCTAGAAAGTCCTGGTTAGTATTTAAAGCACCCTGATAAGGGTCTTGTATTTTAAAACTTGCTCATCACTTTTGTTACAAACTAAAGCATTTTGTTTATATTTCAATAGTTTCCAACTCATATAAATATATTCAAATTATTTAATAAAAATATGATCATTATTGTTATATTTGATTATTATCATTATATTTTAATTTCATTAAACCAATTTAAAATTATTTTTCTAAATATGAATTGAAATATAACTACTAACTTAAGATTAAGACATGTTTTGTACAATTGGAAAATTTTTAATTGTCATCATCTTCTCCAACAATCTTTTATAATTGAGCAATTTCCAGTTCAATTTCAAATGGATTAATAAATTTATGATTTGCAGGTAGTGACAGCTAAATACTCTCAATGATATAGTGGCAGGTTAAATATTTAATTGGGGACAAAAAACTTACCAGCCATACTGGTGAATGGTGTGTCAGGGCCCAAAGCCTGTGCAAGACCCATTGCAATGGCCGTTTTGCCAGTTCCAGGCTGACCTGCCAGGAGAACAGCTCTTCCTGCTATCTTTCCTGGAAAAAAAAGTAACTGTATAGTACACTCTGATTACATGAAATGAGATTTTACAACTACAAATAAAACATGCTAAAAGTCTACTTTTTGGGGTGTTTTTATAGGATAATGAACAGTCAGTCATCTTATAGTAAAAATCATCACCACCTATCAATATCTATATCAGCAGAGGAAATGTAGATCCCCTGCCAGCCTGTAAGGAAACATGGCACTGATGGCACCCTTTTCTTGAAGTACCCTAAGTTGTATTGGTTTGAATATACTCCTGGAGACCCGCATAGCTGAATGAATGTAGAAGCGAGAGAGGTGTGCCTAGGCTGTGCTAAGTGGAAATCCATAATCTCTGCCTACACCACTGGGTTAGGGCGTTGAGTGCATATATATAA
The DNA here is from genome assembly GCA_018246275.1 of Papilio slateri. Taxonomy (NCBI): domain Eukaryota; kingdom Metazoa; phylum Arthropoda; class Insecta; order Lepidoptera; family Papilionidae; genus Papilio; species Papilio slateri. The sequence goes on from DWTW01003033.1 coordinate 7,325, forward strand.
TATGTATTAGATAGTCCAACAAATAAAATCTGCATATTTCCTCAGTGTTAAAAATATTTTTTTTGCATAAAATCTAACCTATAAATAACCGGTAACTATAGTAACAAGTATGTTTATTCAATAATTACCTTCTCGAATCATCTGCAGAATGACACCGGCGGCTTTCCTCGCCATCTTCTGGCCCACCATGCCTTGAGAGACTGCTCTAGGCTCCAAGGAATCATCTAGACCGAGTCCTCTTATGTGGGAATGGGCGCCAATTCTTTCGATGCGAGTTATGGAACGTACTTCTTGTACTTGGGCTGCTGCTATCGACTGTAACAATAATTTATGATCGGATTATGCGCTTATAAATTAGACTTTCAATTTAAAATGACTACAAGATTTTGAGGTTAGGATTATATTAAAAAAATAGGAATGTAAGTGATGGTCATACAAACTTACAGCCATTTTGCTTGTCGACTTCTATAACCAAAAAATATATTAAAAAATTAACTATAACTCTTTGCTTTAAAACTTTGATTCAAATTCGAAACTATGAACAGAATAATCCAAACACCAATGCAAGGAAATGGAAATACATAAACATCAAACACGCACAATAACACAACGTCTGTGGCAAAGAGTATGTAATAACTACGTTAATAAGAGGGTTACAAATACCCGCAAAAGAGAATTTATGGTCAAATTTCCTGTAGATGAGGCGCGATAAACATTTATTTAAAATATATTATGAATCATACTGTTTGTGCATTCGCCCTAGTCGTTTCCATTAGTTTTGTAATGTTAAGTTCACTAATTTTATTTGTGCAAGAGATGTACCTACTGCATAATATAAACTATCGATAATTTTTGTTCGACAAGTGTAATATGAATTGATAGGCATTTGAAATTATTATGTAGTTAATAAGTTGCTGGTATTCATTTTTTTTATTATGTTTCACCGATGCGTAACCGAAAAACCGGTAACTATAGTATGGTAAAAATAGTCTGTAAGATTTCTGCATTATGACATAACCTTCATAGGTCGTCGTAGATATTTAAATTTATTTTTTTTTGACTCAGAATAAGTACGATTTTTTTATCCTTTGAGAAGATTTACACTGCTGATTTATATTGCACGTAGATTTAAAAAGATTTCATACTGCATGTAGATTTATGTGTGAATCTTGTTGTTTTAAAAAACAAGAACGAATAATTTTTCGCAAGCTCAAATTTGTTTGCGAAGTTGTTGAATCTTCGCTATAGCGATAGACGTCTCGTCGTCCGAGAAGTTAAGGAAGTGCCTAGATCTTTGATGGTCTTGGCGGAACTTACCGAGCACGGTTAGTTTGTAAGTGGCGACTGTCTAATTAGGGTGACCGTCGGCGGAGTGGAAATAGCAGTGCGACGCCAACATCAGGTCTTGGGCTATGCTAGGTAGCTTTAAGTCCACGTGTATATGAGTGTTGCGCATGAACCACGGTGAAAAAATAAATTTATTTAATTGAGTGTATTTTGACATGACACTTATATATTTTCATGAGATTCTGGAAATAGACCGATATTTTTTTTTTATCTGGGATATAATTTCCCAAAAGTCGATGTTGCCAAATTAAATAAATATACAACAAACAGGTCAAGCTAAATAAAACCGTTTTTGTGAAAAAAAACTAACTGTATACTCGAAAAGAGAAAAGTGTGCGAAAAAAAATCTTAGTCATTTACTAAGAAATATTTTAGACAAAAGTCAGCGTAAAGTGACTCGTGTGTTAAACATAAGCCACAGTCTGCTGTATTCAGAGTTTACCAGCGATACTAGGAAACTGGTAACTTTACCAAAGACGAGAATCTGGCAGAAGACCATCAGTGGTAGTGCCCATAACAACATCTGTTGCATGAATGGGCCGGCTCAACCGGTGAAATACCACGACCACACATAAGACAGACGTGAAGTTGTAGTATTCTGCGTCTGATTTGTGAGGTGCCGGAGGCCTTATTCTGGTTCTCTTTCCCTTCCCATCTTTTTCTAATAATGAAGGGAAAGAGGATTGGATGGGGTAGGGGATAGATATGAAAAGAAAATATATGTTTTTCTGTAAATCCCTCTGTCCGTTAAAGGTAGGCAACGCGCATTCAACTATCTGCTTGCTGCAGATGCTTATGGGTAGCGTCACTTAATATCACCTTCCACTATATCTAAGTTCACCAACCGCTTGCTCGTTTGTCACCTTCGTCTATAAAAAAATAAGGTGCACATCAAACAAGCATGACCGATTCTTCGTCAGTATTTGCTCAGCAATCGCGCCTTCTGTGGGATTCAAGTCCAACAGTTCAGAGAAACGCGAGTGGCTGTTAGCAGCTGGACAGTCAGAAGAAGATTAAGCTCGGTGAAAAGCGAAATGCGATCACTATATGAAGATAGTCTGATTTGTTCCTTTTACGTTTTAAATTTGGTTTTGTTTAATGGGATATTTTCATGAGAAAGGGGGTATTTTTTTATAATAAAACTGAGGCTATAATAAAAACAGTTTAATGCTTCCTTCGTAGTTATTAAAATCAATACTGTCGTTTATAAATTGATACATTCTTGTAGATTATGTATTAGTCACAAATACATTTTGAAGTAACGAAGCGCGTGTCTCTCGCCGCTTGCACCCGTGCGGATTGATCAGGCGTTTCATTATTACAGATAATAAATACAGCCATATAAATTTACAGACGTTAATAATACTAAAACATTGAAAAGGAAGTCGGAAATATCGTAATTCGGTCGAATAATTAAACCTAACTTAAAATTATAATTCAATGCTCGACATTATTTTTAACACGGTATCTTCAGATAATTAATGAATAAAACTATTTTACTAATTCATAAAATTGTAAGCAAGTTCAAATGTCATATTTATTTCATTTTTGTTATATTAATAAAGATAATTTTATAAATACTATTAAATACTAGTTTGGCGTTTACTTAAACCTGGCAGGCTAAGCTTTTGGCTTTATAAATTAAACCTTTGGATAGAGGAACTAAAAAAACGTGCAAAAACACACACAAAGTTCAAATC
>DWTW01003034.1:0-10370 GCA_018246275.1 Papilio slateri
AATCATAAAGGTACTCACATCAACTATTTTGAGAGTAGTTATCGGCTAGATATATAATTTGATTATCTAAAACACATATTTAATATTCCATTATTGAAAATAACTTCAACCCCAATTAAAGATACCGAAGTAATTAAATAATTATTTCTAGTATGAAATCACCTGGCAACACGGTAACATGTTAATTTATATAAAAGTTCAATTTAATACACATCAAAACACTATTGTAATAATGTCTAATTACATAATTCTAAACCACGTTCATATGAAAAACTTTCCCATATACAAACGCTAAGTATATCATTAATTTTATTTATAAACACTCTTGTAACAAATTGCATCTATTCCATTAACTAATTTGGGTACCAGGACCGGATTAAGATGTACAATTTCTTAATTTAATAAATAATTTTACTCCAAATTAATGGGGCGTTTGAGAATATAGTATAAGCTACTTTCTTTAGAAATGTACATTTAATTTTGAGTAAAGTTATTTAGAGTTGTGGGTAATTTATGACACAAATAAGAGTGTTAAAAGATGAATACTATAATTCGTGGCGATTTAAATTAAAAAAAAATTATTATTCCAGTTAGTTAATCCGGCCCTGGCCTGACGAAATGATTACGCGTGCAAACCACTTGTACGACTATAATATTAGTATTACAATTAGTTCTTTTCATATTTACTAGATAGTAAAGCACTTCGAAAACTTTATCCAATTTCTTGGAAAAAATAAATAGAGATAATCAATTATAGATATTGAAGAACTCGTGAAAAGATTGTGGAAACGACAGAAGGATTGTTATAATATTACTTAATTCCTAAATTGACTAGGTATTGGTAGTTTTAAACAGTTAATTGTTATGGCAACACAATTTTAGTACCAAATGAATGACATATTGTAGTGTTATTGCCTCCGACGTTAATTAATTCATTGATATGTTATTACGGAGTTAGTAAACTCGTCAAATTTAAATAATTCGTATAAAAAAATTAAATGCACTTAATAATAAATAAAATACATTTAACATTCGCACACAAACGCTACTTTCAATTTATCAATAAAATAAATGAACTAGTTCTTTGCTTGTGTAAAATGAACTTCTTACACTCCTTAAATTAACTCATATTCTTCATGTATATATGAACTTATTTTCATGGATTGCATCTCCCCACGTTGTTGGTGATTGTGTGGGGAAGTTTGGACAGTGAGAGCGGTATATCGAAGTCGCCACTCAGTGATATCTGAGACACGCAGCCTATTAAACCGCTTTTGTATTTTCCCATCGTGTTCAGTTCTATTGATGGTAATCCTCCTGAAATTAAATAAAATTATGACTGTTAGTAAAGATGTTACATACCCCTAAGATGTTACATACCTAATCGGCGAGTCCAAAGTGAAGTCGCCAATTGGTTACTTCGTAAAATCCCGCATTTCCTGCGGTTCGAATTCAAAGTCTCCGTATTTTTAATTCAAAATAATCTTGGTTTGTGCTGCGAAATCGTGTAAAGCTAGCCTGAGGGAATTAAACTTGTTCGAACATCACATTTCATAAGTAAATAATCAATTATCGGAAATATTTTTGCACAACTAAAGAAGAAAATCAAGCTTCATTTTTGGACGTTGATATTAGTTAATATTATTTAGTACTTATGGCATCCCCTTTTTTGTATCTAAGTTGTATTTATTTGTGTTGAAAAACGTGTGAAACTTGTCGTGGTAAAAGTGGACAGAGAGAAGGAATGAATGAATTTATTTATCGATCTTATAATTATCATCTTAATTGCTATATTAGTGGTGATGCGAATCGGGGCTCTATGGGATGAAATTATATATTCTGGCACAATTTTATAGCGTTTATTTAATATAAATTAGTCATTTTATCATTTTACAGTAACACTTTTTGCGAATTCCAAAATTATAAGCATAAATAACTTCTAATTTATACTTTATATTTCAATTTACAGATGCAGTACAAAGTACAGATGACAGTTGTTCGAAATATTTTTTTTTAATATGGCGGACGAGTGAAGATGGCGGATCCCGCGCTCGCACCTCGACCACAGACTATGCACGCGCCGGAACAGCGCTATTTAACGTCATTAATGGCTATAGACTACGATACAGAATTATATATTTTACTTGCAACAAAATGTATATCTATTTTAACGTTCAGCTGCAAGTTAATGATTTATTTTTAATATTAGTAGATTATTGAAATAGTTTAATATTTCTTTTAATAATTCCAACTAAGCTTTTTTAAAAGCTTGTGCTAGGTTATGCAGGCTATGGTTCACGACAATAGTTGATTAGTGGATTCGAACCCACGACCTCACGATAGGAAGTTAGTAGCCCTTAACCACTAGGCTATTGGCGCTTCGATGAACACATTTATCAAAAACTCACCTATATAGAGTCCATTTTCTGTGTTAAGTTGTTTCAATTTGCCGGGCGATATCTTGCCGACGGAGCCCAGGCCGTCAACTTCCAGCACGCCCGCTTGACGGTTTCTGTGTAAAAAAATATAAGGTCATATAAAGAAATAGGTAATTTCTTTTTAAATGAGATATCTTATGCCTTGGAGGTGTCGACCACAAATTTACTGTAAACGTAGGAAATTTTATGAATGAATTCAGAATGGAAGGATGAAGGACTAAATGAAATTTGCCGCTTGCCTGACACCAACCCTCCTCGGGAATATGCATAAAATATTAGTAGATTATCGGAATAATTTACTAATATTTCTTTTAACCATGTCCAACCTAGTCGCGCACAAAGCTTAGTCGTACAGGGTTCACAATAGTCGAATGGCGGATCCGAATCCACGACCATGTTGTGCATGTTTCGCGGTCCGTACCCTGAACTATTAGACTATTGGCGCTTTTATTCTATAGAATAAGAGAAGAAATTCCATTTATATCTCTAATATATACTTTTTCTTTTATATCTCAAGTTAATATGGTATTTAACTTTACATAAACGTTTTCTGAAGTAATCAGTAAAATCTGTGGATATCTTGTTTTGTTATGATTTGAACTCACCTTGTGGCGCGCGCTCTGTGCCACAGACCATCGTCCACTTTTGTATGATTTGCGATAATCACCACTTCCCCGCTTCCCAAATCGTATCTGTAAAACATATTTAATCTATTTATAGCTAAATTGAACATGTCGAAGCTAGGAGTCTTATGGCCGTATGGTTATTGTACAAAACAATCTTATGTTAGAAATTTTGTAGTATAAATGTGCTGGAATTGGGGGCGTAAGTGCTGAACTTGGTCGCGTCATTTCTCGTCCTGCCGCACTATACCCACGTAGCCGTGTAGACACACGGACGACTACCCCTTCCCCACACATCTCTCCACAGGATATTAATATCCACAAAATACTTAACCGAAAAACACGATTTTAGCAAAAATTAAACGTCGAGCGAAGCTCTGTCACCCATATATATCGCCTAAATATTTTTTAATAAACCTCTCGCAATATGGAAGATCCATAATCTAATCAAGATTGCAGGATGGATGAGCGGCAAGGGACCGGTCTTTGAGGCGATCCTTGTGGGAGTTTAACATTGGACGTCATAAATGACATCATGATAATCAATGAATACAACGTACCTGAACACGAGCACGGAGTTCTCTATAGCGAGCGACAGGAAGTCTCCGTTGTGGTGGGTGTCACCGGTGTCGCGGGTGTCGCGGGGCGTGCGGCGCGCTCGGCCGGTCCACACGAGTAGGCCGTGTGGAGCCTGCGCGCGGAACCGCACGTTGATGTCCAGGCTGTAGCTCACCAACCTGTGTGACGTCACACATCTCATAGACAGACCTCCAGGGCTTCAATTCTCCTATTTTAATGCTATCGTAATGGCTTCCGAACATCACATGACTGACAAATCTATGACATAATTGGTTAGGTTAGTGAGTTCACACTGCCGAAAACATTCATCTAAGATATATTCTCTGTTTTTGTAGAGAAAGAGAGAGATAAAACCATGTTTTATGTGGTATTTTCAGCAGTGTGAACTCATGGTCACCTTGATGAAGGACCTCCGGTAGATTCGAAATTAGTCTGTACATATACCAGACTACGTAGACATGAGTTTAGCAGTTTTTAGTTAATTATGTAATTAAATTTGTATCAGGAAGGTGTTAATAATTTTAAGAATATGATATCTATTTTTATAAACTTACCTTTTCATAGTTTCTTCATCGTCTATATGTATGAAGCTATCCTTGCCCGTGAAACTGGGATAAGAGTTCGTGTCGCCCCAATTGATTTCGTTGCCGTTCAAATATTTCACTTGCATGTAGGTCTGACCGTCGTATGGCCTCTCCGTACCCACATTGTCAATGGGCTCATCGTTCTGCATATACTGGTTTTTCTTTTCCAAGAAATACTTCTTATATTTCTCCGTATGGTGAGCATGTTTCTTCAATTTCGTTTTGTGATATTTTAGCTTGAAACCTTTCTTCGCTACAATGGAATGGTGGATTTCGTTCTCGGAAATATTCGCCGAGTACTGGAATGATGGTTGTATTGATTCTTTGCATAGATTCTTGTCTCTGGAATGAGATATATATTATCGATAGTTAAAAAGTAATTCATTAAGTTTACGAATTTCTTATCGTATGGCTTATTCTTTTAAGAATAGCAGTATAACAATGTACCTACTGCTGTACTGACAACAACTGTATCTTTGCTAGCACCAGGAATGGAATGAGCAGGAAAACAGAAGACCGTCGCAGTCATCTATGTAATATGAATGACAAATTAGTTTTATACTTACAAGCAAGAGTTGTTCTTCGGATCCTCGCAATTGTCTACGTTGACCCCGCCGAGAGCTGATGACACCACTGACAGCTCCTCGTCGTTGATGACGAGCTGAAATGATCAAACGTAAAAATGAGATCTCATAAACTCTTATCTTTACCAGTCAATGCGCTTTGTTAGCGCGTGTTGGTGATGAAACATTCATACATTCGGGGTCATCCTAGAAAGATCAATTGAACCAAAACTTTACTCGCACCACGCAGTTTATTTTTTAAAACAAAAGTAGTTATTCATCTCATGCGGCTAAACAGCTGTGTTGAATCGTTAGATAAATAACCATTTAAAGTTATCTGTTTATTTTGCTTTGACCAAAAAAAAACTATACGAATTGGATAAAAACCCCAATAAACAGTCAGATTAAAAAATATTTACCTGAGCGACGCATCCGCTGAACGATGATTTTAAGGCCAATCTCGGCGGCAAGGGATGCGGCGCTCCGCCTAAGAACATGGGCTGCGTCAGCGTCAATCGTCTGGCGGCGCCGTGTGACGTCACGGATCGGGTCGTGTCCGTCACCAGAGGAGCTGTCGCCACCGACCCGAGTAGTGTCGGACCAGACCCGGGTTGTGTCGGACCTGTCACGTCGGTGGGTCGGACCCGCAGCGACGCTCGACGACCTGAACGACTCACGGATACCTTATGCCACGCGTTCGGCTCCAATGGATACGCTGATCTGGAATTTAATGGATTAATAAAAGATTAGTAATATATATTTTATTTTTAATTCATTTTAAAGCATAGATAGAATGTTGAAATAAATAATTAAAAAGTTCGAGTAAGTTTCGAAATAGTAAATTGCTCTTTGTATTTCTGTACTCGTTGTCCTAAGCGAGCGACAGAATGCGACGCGACGCGGCGCGATACTATGCGACTTAATGCGACCTATATTTAACGCGCGACTGACTATGGCCGCACAAATACTTGTTATATGTTTTTCGCGTCGCGGTGTATTACCGCCTTTGTCATTCACCTAGGATATCGGTTATAATTAGATTTAATTCGAAGCATGGCTCTATTTACTAATAAATAGGTAGATCTAATAATAAAGATATTAATACCTCACAAGTGCTATTCCCGAGCCGAGATCGAATGCGAACTCGACGAAGTAGTCCCTAAGGTGCAGAGAGAAGAAATCGCCGTCGCCGCTCGGCCGCTCCGAGTCGTACAGCACCAGCCCGGACCCGCTCGTCGGCTTCAGTGTTATCTGCAAGTAGTAACATGATAGGAGATGCATTGATTCCTCTCAAAATAATTTGGATTGGATACGTCATAACACAGAAAACTGGGACATTATTAAACATTGCTGATTACCTTCTATATCTACCTTCTTTTTTTTTCTTTAAAAATGCAATTTTGTTATTGCAGAGTTTTATAATGTAGTGGTCTGATGGTTAGTGCTCGAAATATCTGGTTCCGTTCCGTTCTCCCATAAAATATAAAAGTCTAAATAATTACACAAGTGAATACATAAGCTTCTAAATATAGAAGCGATATAAAATGAGAATTGTCTCATTTCTTCCTATCTCAACGGTCCCGAGAAGACACGAACTTTGTTTCATACTCGAACAAAGTATCTCCGTTACAAACTTGCGTATTTGTCAGAGAATTTGCTCGTAAATTTTAATTGCTTTCATTTCTTATTCCAATTGGAAGTAGAAAGAGTTGTTCTAAGATTCTGTATTTTACCGATCTTACTAGGTTCACTCCACGATTGGTAATTTAATTTAAGTAATTATGAGGTAGATGTTTCTTTATATTCACCGGTGTTTCAGGAGGGAGATTCCGGAATTTTCACCCTTGCACTCAAGGTTGGCCACAGAGGGAGTTATAGAATGTACCATTCCATAATTCCGTTTCGCCCCAGATGGTGGGATATCTTTTGAAGATCCGGGTATCCTCCCCGGTACCACAAAAAGTGTTTTTTATGGAACAAGGTGGCAAACGAGCAACCGGTTCACTTGATGTTAAGTGACCGCTACCCATAGGCATCCGCAACAAGTGATGAGTTGCAGATGCGTTGCCTACCTTTAATGGATAGAGGGATAAACAGGACAAAGGATAGTTCCTTTTTCAATCCATCCCCTCCTCGTCCATTCCTCTTCCCTTTCCCATCTTATTCTTATTAGGAAAGGACGGGAAAGGGAGGAAGACTAAAATTGGGCCTTCGGCACCGCACTCATCAGACAAAACGCAGAATGCTTCTACTTCACGCCTGTCTTCTGTGAGGTCGTGGTATTTCACCGGTCGAGCCGGCCCATTCATTCAACTGATGTTATTGTTGCAGGCTCTACCACTGTTAAATGCTTGAAAAGATGCTTTGGAGTTGGATATCATCACAGTTAACATCACCAAGTCCAGGAAATTACCGATTTAACAATTCGACGGGCAATGTTTGTTGCCTTGGTTCTTATTCTTGGATTATGAGGAGTCATGTGTCGGGTACCATATGTCATCACTGGCAACACGTACTAGTCAAAGACACTCTTTCTGAGACACTTATTGCCTGGCAATTGCTTGTAGTACCATTTTAGACCAATGGCGTCTAATTACTTTTTATTTAATTGTTGTTAACACTTTCACATTTAAAATGCTTAATCGTATTTATTCCATTTCTGTGTTAGACTAATAATATTCTGTCCTTTTAAATCAAAGTAAAGTTATCAATAATACGTTTGGAAGGCCCAATCAAGACATCAGAGGCAATGTATAATCTTTTAGAACCGCGTTTGCATACAAAGGACGTTTCATTATTGATTGACCCAATTTTGCCAATTTAGTTACCTGTTCAAACCAATAGCTGCAAAGGAATTTGGTCAATTCCTTTTGGGTATTAGTTTAATTATTTATCAGATAGTCTTGCATATTAAAATCGGTTCAGTAATTTCAGAGTTTCCGTATTAAAAACAAATATACATTTCGGGTTTTCACGAATGGGCCGGCTCGACAGGTGAAAAATCACGACCACAGACAGACGTGAAGTAGTCCTATCTTTTTCTAATAAGGTAAGGATGGGAGGGGAAGAGTATTTGATGGGGGAGGGAATAGATAGAAAAAGGAAATATCCTTTTTTCTATTTCTCCCCTCCACTATTTATTTATTAAAATTAGGCAACGCATATGCAACTCATTACCTTCTTGCCTATGGGTAGTGGTCACTAATATCAGGTGAACAGTAGAACAGAACATCGTTTGCCACCTTCTTGTATAAAAAATGAACAATTTCTTATAGCTGGTATTAATGACTTTATATTTTCCTACGGGTTTGGAAGCTATATCAAAATTATTTCTGTGAGTAAAAAGTAGACAAAACAGTAAAATATATTGGATATACCTGTATATCAAGCCAGGACTGTGCGGAATTACCGAGGCTGGGCAACCGGAGATATGATGAGCCATTGAAGCGAGGCACCTGCGAAATATACATTTATAAAATATACAATACAAAATATACATGTTAAAAACAAACAAAAATTCATATTTAAAGAATAATTTACAAATATACTGCGCCGTTCATACCAGTACAAGATAATTAAATATTCACAATTGAATTTCGTCATCTCCTTTCCATCATCGGAGACACGGACATAAACCCTGGATTTATCATTTGGTGTAAATCTTGCATACGAATGAAACTTTTAAATAACATTGCACGCACTGATTGGAACAAATTAGAATTACCGTCCAATTATAACGTGGATACTTTGAAGGGAAGGAGTGAATAGGTTAATGGTGAACTAGTGTGATCACATTGTCACATACCATCCAGGAGGTTACTCAGTCGTTTCTTTTTTTCAAATTATATCTTGTGAAGTGTGATGGAATTCAGTGTTAATGCTAGCACACTTTGTACTGACGAAGTCTCTATAACATTAAATAAGACATTATCCTAGACTTCCGCCTTCACTGCTCCAACTTTGTCATAACATGTTTATTTAATTATTATTGATTTTGGCAAAGTAGGAAAATTGTTGAATATCGGAATAATTAAATGTCGTCCATAAAGACTATTAAAACTACTAAATAAACTAATAAGTGCATATACGTTTTACGAACCTTTAGATCCAACGTGATCTCGCATTTAACTCCAGCATATCCTAGTGGGCATAAGCAAATACCACCTACACAGCCCCCGCCGTGCTCACATTCGCATTTCCCTTCACTTTCCCCTTTAACGTCATCAGTCTTCAAATCATTATCAACGTCAAGAACGACTGTATCTTTCAGTTTCTTGACATCATTATAATCTTTGAATGGTTTGAAAATATCAAGCGAGTTATCGAGTTTATTTTGCTCGTCCGTGATCTTGGCATCTCTCATGACAAGGTCGTTGTCTTCGAAGTGGACTATGTCGTTAATGTCGTAGATTCCGTGGCTATCATCAGAATGCTTGTGTAGAATCGTTTCACTGGTAGTAACTTCTCTATACGGTTTCCACGGCGCTAGAGTTGGTGCACATTCCGCTGTAAAAAAGAAGTTTGTTTTAGAAAGTAACAGATATTTAAGTATTTTATTTTATGACAAAAAATTAGATGTAATCCTTTCACGCTTTAGTTAGTTGAGTAGAGAGTTTTTGTAGGAAGAATCTCTAAAGAAGATTAGTTGTTCTACTAATGTTCTTCCTCTATCTTCTTTATTTCCGTTCCTTTATCAGATTCAGTACTTTATATTAATCCAATATAAAGGTGGATCAAATAACTGTAACTCGGATGACTTACAAATATTTTACCAATACATGCTAACGCTAGTTCATGAGCCAGGGAACTCACCTTGTTTTCTTACGTCAAATTGTGAATGAATCGTTCAGTTCACAATTTGCTGACAGTATACAATATACCTAGTCCGATTACAAACTTACAAAATTCAAATCGGTCGGTAACATATCTACAGAATATTTTTTAAGATATCTATTGCAGATCTAGACGTAAACTATAATAACATAAGAGCTTTATCTCTTTTAACATATGTCTTCATAGTACAAAGTTCGACACATAAAGTAACATCAGATTAACTAGTTCGGAAGTTGCTGGCGTTAGATTGTGTAGATAGATATGACATTAAGTAACGAGTTTGCACAAGTGTGAAGATATGTTTAAAGTCTCCGATAAAATAAATGGTGCCTCAGAGTAATTTGTAGTATTACAACACAGTAAGAGTCATACGTCAAAAATGTATATTTCACAGTGTAGAGTAGTGAGCCCGCATCAACAACATTCGTTGCGCGAATGGACCGGCTCGACCGGTGAAATACCACGACCTCACAGAAGACAGGCGTCAAGGAGAAGAATCGTCTGATGAGTGAGGTGCTGGAGGCGCAATTTTAGTCCTATTCCTTTTCCCACCTTTTCCTAATAAGGATAAGATGGGAAGGGGAAGAGGATTGGACGATGAGGGGACGGATAGGAAAACGAAATATCCTTTTTCCTGTTTATCCCTCCCTCAGTTCATTAAATGTAGGCAATGCATCTGCAACACATTAGCTTGTTGCAGTTCTTTAACGCGCTTCCCTATTTCTTTCGTCGCATCCCTATCCCGCACCC
>DWTW01003035.1:0-10369 GCA_018246275.1 Papilio slateri
ATTTCATCCATATAACCCCCCCCCCTCAATACCAGCCCCAAGTTTCAAATTTTTACCGAATTTACTACTTACAAACCATTTCAACACTTTTTTAATTTGAAGATTTGTTAAACATTTTTTTAATTAGATTTACCCAGTTTGTGGTGCAAATGTACCCTCAAGGGTCACTTTGAGGCCGGCAGCGATTTTGTCTTGGATGGTGATATCGGTGGCAAGGGTGTTGTCTGTGTTCCATTTTTCTGTGAAAGTTAGACCATAGTCCTTCACTGCATACTTGGATGAAAGGCTACCAAACACCTGTAACAAAATTTAAAAGTTCTAAGATTATGTAAGTTATTTAATATATGTATAAAGGCCCCTCAGAGGCAACATGTGAAAAAACCTTTATTTCTCCTGGCAAAGGTAACATTTAAAATTGTCATAATGTCACTAATGATGGCTAGATGGCTACCAACAAAATTGCTGAGCACAAAAAATGGCAATGACAAATAATGCTTTTAATCTCACCATTAAACATGTTGTCTCACATTTCTATTACTTTACCACATAATCCATCAGATATTCAATGTCGGTGGAAGAATTTATGCAAATATTTTTAGATTGTACAAATGCATAGAAAGTAGGTTACTCTGTGCAAAACCACTGTTAACAATAAACTCCCTATATAACATGCAAAGTATAAACAAAGTGGTCTTATATCATTTAAAAAAGGTAAAGTTACACCCCGGAGAATAGCTATTGATGAAGTTTTAATTAGTGCAACTGCATAATAAAAATATAAATTACCTTTCCACTCTCTTGGTTGGAGGTGATGCCGCTACTGAATTCAACACCAGATTCACTCTTTGTTTTCAGGTCAAGTTTGAAAACACCAAAGTGGTAGCCTTTGCTGAAGACATCGTTGGCCTTCTTGCCGAGATCTGCATAGTATGGGGGTGCCATTTCCTGCGAAAAACGAAAACGTTAATCTTATATCTTAAGACACGTACATCAATCGTCATTCTATACCATTTTGTCAATTTTTAAATTAAATTTGCCAATTACGTTATAACAGTGGGATAGAGGGAGAAAATGTTAGGTACAATTATATATTAAAAAAGTCGAAGTCTTACAGAAAGAAGTCTTACATTTAATAAAAAGGGGAGTAAGTATATATATACTAATGAAATAAGAAAGACGATGTCAGAAATTTTAAGAACCTTATCATAAATTAGCGATCCTAGCCAGGTGTGTCAGGGTCGACTTGGCAAATTTGTCACTCAATAAAGGTATTACATAACACGCAGGTATGACGGGTCCCATTGCAGAAAATTATTGTAATTAAAACCAAACCCGACCATCACATAAATTTAAATAAGAATCGCTCGCACGCCGTGACCGTAAACTTGACCTATCGCCAAAAGATTTTACATTGTTCAAGATTTTAATAGATATATATTGGTTAGCCATCGGTTATTTGAAGAATATAAACCTTACATAAAGGTTCTGAATTATAAAAATTATAATATTGTTATATAAACTAAATAAAATAAGCCCATAAACTATGTTAATATGCCTAAAAATTATATAGAAATTTAATAATCACGTGTATGACGTCAATAGCCCCGGCTTTATAACGGCACCGATAATACTTACAATAAGTTCTCTTTAACTAAAATAATAATTTAAAATAATTGTGAGTTATTTACTTACTCTGTGTTAGATGATTTCACTTACTGAAACTAGATATACTGAATTCTATGAATTCCTAGGAATAACTTCACCTCCTGTACAACACCACAAGACAATTCTAGTTTGAGAATAATCTGACCAGAGGGCGCTTTTCCCGGAAAAGGGGTTATCGATGTTTAATGTTCATTTAAAAATCAATAAATGGCATAAATATATTCAAGTAACTAATATCAAAACGTTTGTTTTCAAACGTAGCCTTAATTATTGTGTTATTAATAATACGATATTGTTATGAAAAAACTATTTTGTGTTAAAAAGAAATAAATTTGACTATGCTCATGACATATTTCTTCCCACGTAACGTTGTGTAAAGACAATTTATTTATTTTTTGCAAATATAACTAAAAACCTAATTAATATTTTGAAGAATTTTTTATATTGTTTGGAAAAAAATAATGTTAAGAATTCTTCTTGAGATTAATCTTGCCATTTTTTGATTTTTTTTGTGTCAATAACTAATTCAGTGCGCGAACTTTAAAAATTAAAATGAGTAATTTTGACAAACAGCTACGCCCTGTTTTTTTAACCTGGACCTATTTTAACGAATTCTGAATTATCCAACCAACGATATACATTGATGCCATGTAAAATAAAATTCGTTTTCCATAATTACAACAGAATCTAGAGCTTATTGCGCGATGGGAATTAAAATAAATTAATTTGCGTTTAAACTAACAAAACAACGGTTTTATTTTTAAATATTAGGTATAACAATAAAAAGTTTCTAATCAACATTGCACATCAAACTTAGGCTTATTAATATTTTATTTTACACATACATTTCCTGGGAAGCTGAAATCATCGTCAACGCCGTTGGCAGGGCAATCAACTCTCTCGCCATATTCATTTTTGCATACGATTTTTTCTCCGAGAGTACCATCCTGTTCATAACAAAATTTAAAGTTACATTAAAATAAAAAAGCGACACTAACTAAGTAACTGTCTAAAGTATCAAGTAGTGTAGACGTATTGAGCAATAGTAGTAGTCTCAAATTAATGGCGTTTTAGCTCTGCTGGAAACTAGTAACCGACCGAAGTTTTGGCAAAAAAATCTAGCTTCGGCACTAGTTTCGGTTTCGGCAGAAAATCTACCAAAGCTTCGGCCGCTTTTACTTCGGGAGGGTAATAAATCAAAATAAATAAATAATTACTTTTTCACATACTTCAATTATTGATTTTTTTTATTTAACACGTTTTGACTGTCTGTATAAATGTACAAAGTAAGCTAAATTTCAGTAAACAATAGATTTTTAAAATGGCTGGAAAAAGTTTCGGTTTCAGCCGAAACTGAACCGATCAAAAATTCGATTCCGTTTTAGGTAGATAGTCCTATTTCGGTCGGACACTACCGGAAACTACCAGCAGAGACAAGACTTGTGTCATGAATTAGATTTTTGGGTCTGGTCCTGCATAGCAATAGGGCTCACTTTGAACTTAATCACTTCTTTAATACTAACCTCTGTTTTCCATAGTAGGGTTGGTACTTGAGAGGCGGATTCAAATGAAAATTTACTCACTTCCCGTAGACACGGCACAGTTTCTTGTGTAACTACTGCAAAAATCTTTGGTAATTTTAAACTATGGAAAATATCTTCACTGCCCGATTTGTAATTAACACCAAATAAATAATCAAAAATTGACATTTTTCTTTAAAAAAGTAATAAATAATTTAAATCGGATAATATTTTTATTTCTTATTTGACAACTCAGGGTATCTAGATCACTTAAAATTTTGAATTAATAAAATTCTAAGTTTTTTTTTCGTTTCTCGTGTAGGGAATATAAATAACACTTACGACTTGATACTATGTTAATGACGTAGGGATAGATCATCTGTCCACACTCTTTACTGAAATCACCTAGCAAGGTGACCTTGCCCTTTTCTGACTTATGTGGGGTACACTGTATGACCGTAGTCCATACTGTATAAGTTTTGGTTACAGTTTTTACAGCCGGCGGCCTGCCTGACGCCAACCCTGATCTGGAATAATGGGTTGTATTTAAGTCTTATTTTACCAGTGTAATCAAAAGCAATTCCGGATCGTTCGAATTGGTCGGCCGCATCCCACCTCGTCAGGATCGCCGTTACTGTACCATACGTATCGCTAACCGGCATTCATCTCTTCTGCGTTCTAATAATCCAGCGCTAATTTGCCATTCCTGTAGATCGCATGGATGTATCTCTCCCGTGTCGTATTATATCACCTGTTTACTCTTGTTGTTCTCGAACCAATAGTCTTCAGGGTTCGAAGGTCGCATGCGGTAGACATTCAACATAGCATTTAACACCACCTTGCAAACTATTTTCTCAGTTGGTAGCATTGTCAAGACCTTGTCAATAAACGAGCAATTTGATAATGGATGCCGCACAGTTCGTTTAGAAGCCTCCTAGTCGCTGGTGACAGATTCAGATTTTTTCATAGACACTTGAATAATATTAACAAATATTAAAAATACATTCTACGACATAAATTAAAAAAAAGCATGGTCAGAAAAAGATATCTTTTTTATTTCCTCCCGAAGGGAAGACGAAGCTATGTGAGGCTAATACCTATGAAATGTCACCTTTAAGTGACTTAGGAGTGGATTACCACGAAACGCTTTTTGAGTTTGATTACGTATTGGAAAATGCTCCTCCCCCAGCACCCTATCTGCTACTGAAACCACTGGTCTCGGGTTCAACACTAAACTATTTCATGAAACATGTTGCGGTATTACAATCAGATTAGGAGACAGATCGTGTAGTACTAACATTATAATAAATATAGTTTTGTACATTGCCAGGACTGTTATTTGCTTAACTCTCTTGTCGGTAGGTTTATAAACTAAAAAGCTCACATTTTACTTAGTTTCAATTGCCAACAGAAGAATTGTGATGATTAGAGGGGGCAGGCTTACACCTCTTAGTCCCCCCTCCCCCCTACCACCCTGAGTCTGCTAATGGTTATTTATTTATAATATAACAGCAATTACTTGCACATTCACATTTAAAAACAATGATTTTTTTTGATCATTCATTAACGACACCGTCTTAAGTCTTAAACAGTAAGTAAGATGTACACAGCGTTATGGAAATATTATAGCTAACTCTAAACTGGTGAGTACCGTCTTTCGATCATTTAGTATAGAGTTAGACCAATGATTCTCAACCATTGTGCCGCGGCACTTTTGTGTGCCACCAAATTTTAGAAACGCATAGGAAAGTAAAATTATAATATTTATCTAATTATAAGTAAGGTTTTAATTAAAGATAAGTACTTATTACAAATTATTAACATACAATTTTTTTAACTTGAATAAGTATTTAAATACATAAAAAATTAAGCAGTTAAAAGCGACAAAAGGTTGAGAATCACTGATTTGGACACTTAACATCTGGTGGGATTGTGATCAAATACATCTCGTTGGTACTCGTCGAGGTAAATCTTTCACCTTCTTTTACTTACGTAATCCCCTTTCCTACATAAAGAAAAAGTAGAAAACTAATCTCACACTTAATTGATTCTAACAGTACTGAAAAATTAAATTGTCTTATTGTTGATAAGTTGTTAATTTTAATTATCAAATCATTCATGAACTATTATTTGTGACCTTTCCTCACTCACTAATCATTAAACGAGTAAGCTGCAGAGACTCAGTCGATAATAGGCACTGTTCGCAGACTGCAGTAGTTACGTCACAAATTGCGCCACACTAAGCCAACATATTGGGTATATTATTGATTATGTAAATTATATTATAAAAACAAAACCGTAGCTAAATCCTTTACGATATAGCCTACGGTCATACTGTACTGACCCCACATAACGTGGGAAAGCGGCAGGGAGATGACGATTGACTCTGTACCAAAGTGTTGTTAAAACCAATAATTAATATTAAAAAATTATCCGGTTAAGATATCGGTTACTAGGTGTGCCCGGCAGTTTTACCCGCCGCGCCGTATGCTGTCAGCTCCTAAGTGTCGTAGCGTAATGTTTAATAGTCTTAGTCTTCCTAATAGGTTAAGTCTAGGTTTAATAAAAGGTAGCTTATGCACACACGCACTTTTATTGTCCTTACAGCCTCATGTTAGCACTGTTAATAGTCGCTGCCGAGTACGAGGTTCTTCTTTGTGGAGGCCCACGCTTGTAGATCGCCGTAAGTCCGCTTTTCAGCTTCGGGGAAGTGCAGCAGTCGTTAGGTAAGAGGTAGGCCGGATGTTAGGTTTCGAGGTGCGGTGATTGCGAGTTGAGCTATCGCCCGATCTTGTTGGTTGCGGTTGCCTGAAATCTGGAAATCTGCCCAAACGGAAATTCTTCTAGACGGTTGCTAGAAGTAAATACAAAGACCGTAACATAATGATTTTACAGAGTTCAGACTTATCCTATCAGTATAACTCATAGCTTACAACTAACTTAGCCTAACATGCATTATAGACTAAATACGTCAGACATCAGACATCCCCACGACGGACATGTGCAGTGCCGAAATTTGATTGAATGGTGGAAATTTAATTGAATGGTGTTTCACGTTACAAGCACTTTGTAAAAATCTATGTTGAAGTAAGGGCCCTGTCTAAACGTCGTCTATCCCGTGAATTGGGCGCCGGGGTAATCGGAAATTTGCATTTAAAAATGTTAAGATTTTGACATAATTTAGCTGATATGTGCACTTATGAGAGCGCCGGGCTTACTTTTATTTCGTTGCAAATTTTTACTTAGTAATTATTTTAAGAAATAGTTTATATGTAATATGTAATGTCAGTCTATAAGCTTAATTAATTATTCGACTCTCATATGCAAAAAGAATTATTCAAATCCGATTGTTAGTTCCTGAGATTAGCGCGTACAAACAGACAAATTCTTCCGCTTTATTATATTAATAATATAGAATATACATAAAACAAATTTTACTCAAAGGAGACATTTAATTTGCCACATTTGCTATAGATCTTTGATCGTTGTCATTGATGCCATACAGATACAGGTGTTATTTTTAACAACTGCTGAAATCAAAAAAAATCATTAATTAGATTAAAAAAACAATAGAATATTGCAGGCATCATTCACACTAAATGCGTACCAAGTATAGTATTAATTCTTGTATGTATTCTAAATTTCGAACGTTCCAATTCTCGAATAGCAGCCGGCTTATTTTAGCCACTTCTGGTTGTACGCCGAGGAGTTTCATTCGCTTCGATCGTTAGCCGTCAGCCACAGCGGATTCATGAGTTAGCGACTCTAATTTATTACTATGGACGCTACACATTATGACGTATTACGAGACGACAAATACGGACGATATTTAGTTGCTAAAAAGGACTTATTTGGCGGTGAACTTATATTCACAGATCTACCGTTCGCTGTTGGACCTAAATCAGGCGAGTAAAGTCCATTTAAGCTGGCTCCATACCCCAACGAACTCGTGCTATTTCCTACGTAACGAATTATTTAATGTCATTTTTTTATTTTATTTATCGTTTATGTTTACAAAAAATAATGGATGAAATGTTCTCTGATATCACCGTTTACATTCCCTTTGTTTGTTTTAATTAATTAACAGCAAAATAAGGTAAATATTATAATATTTTTTTTTATTTAATCAATAAGCTTAAAATTTCAAACGAATCATTTTGTAGTGTTTTTTGAAATCGAATATTTTTTTGGGTTGTTAACTAATGATACTAACTATGACCCTTCATCATAATTGGGTCTTAAAAACTCAGTCCAATGAAAAACGGACGGCGATGTCTTCAGATCGCCACTTAACACCAAGTATGTAATGATGGGGTCAAGCACTAGTTTTTCTTTAAAAAAAAGCTATATGTACGCTTTTATTTTATAACAATACCATCATACCACCTCTCTTATCTTGGTGTGAAAAAAGTTTTTCTCTTCATAACAAATACTCGTCGCTATATCTCGGGGTAATACTTCTTATAATGTTTAAAAATCGTATGATTAAAATCATAAAAAATATATACATTGCCACAAAATTGAATTAATTAATTAACCTAGCGATTATTATTCATAAGAATCTGAAAAATGAAAACATATTGATAGACTATCAAATTAATTAGCCAAATCGCCAATATAGCCGCGATCTATTTCTTTTAAAGGCAAACGAGCGAGCCAGTTAACCTGGTGTTAGTGACCACCGTTACTTGAAAGGGGATTGAGCCTCCGTCTATAACATATCTGCCATCTAGATACACCACCATTATGCCTCGGTTGCTACTGCCCCGTGGAGAACACGATGTGCTCCCGCTGCGGCTGGCCGGCGTGCGGGCCGGAGTGCGAGCGCGCGCCGCATCATGTTGGAGAGTGTGAAGTCTTCCGCACGGCTAAGGTGCGCTTCCAGCCAGTAGACAACTGGACAGCCAGTGCTCCACAACTTGACTGCATCACGCCTTTGAGGTAAATGTCTTTAGGTATAAATAAAAATAATTGTTTAGATATTTGTCGTGTATGCGGCTTTAGGTCGTTTCCGGATTGTGATGAAACTTTAGTGAATTATTCCTTGCGCCGCACGCGCAAGTTCCTGGGCCTGGCCCTAAATCTCTTAGGGCCTGAAGAACTTATTCTTTCTGTTTTGGAACAATCAAAAACATTTTAATGGACATTATCAAATTAAACACTTCTTTTTTTAAATGGCATCGCAAAATAAGACGCGTAAATAAAAATAATAAGTAAATAGTTTATTTTGAATTTTATTATACAAGTATATTGTGAGATAATATTATTATTCATAATTACATTATTAACCTTAAAGGTGGATCGAGACTGGTTATTAAGCTGAGTGAGTGATCAATTTGGGAAAATGTGTAACTTAAGAAACGTTGAAATTATTTGTTACCCTACTTTTACCATCGGTACAAAATCAAGTTTGTTTTGGTTTCATCGGGCTACTGACATAAACTTTAATTATCAGATTACTTCTAGCAAAAGAGAAGGATCAAGCGAGATGGAAGCAGGAACTGGAGGTGATGGAGGTGCATTCAGAAGCGCGGCAGCAGCGTGCCACGTGGCCGGTCGACCAGGTCAACATCGTGTCCTTCCTAGTCGACCACTGCAAGCTCGGAAGCCGCTTCAATAAAGAGCAGGTGCAGAAAGCTTGCGGTATCCTGGAGGTGTGTAATATATGTAATAAGTTAGTTGACTCCATAGTCCATTCCATAGTATTACAATATTCCAACCAAAGTATATTAGAGAGCATTTCTAAATTGCGAAGATTGTTATTGGTGATTGGCAATGTTTAAGGCCGGCTACGCATCTACATACATTCCTCTTGTGTTGTGGATGTTCATGGGCGATTAGGCTATCCCCTGTTCGTTTGCCCTTTTTCCTATAAAAACTATTAGTGAATAAAAATAATTAAATTATTTTTAATTAAGCTTTACTTATGTAGGTAAATGCTGTGGAAATACCTTCCCGAGGCGGGTTCAGCATCCGCGCCGTCTACCCGCGCCTGGCCATCGCGGCGCACAGCTGCGTCCCCAACATCGTTCATACTGTCCTACAGGAAAACTATAAGTACGTTCATACTCCTGTCTACTTAATTATATTTAAATTAGGGCAACAAACCAACTCCAAAGGTTGTATTAACTTGCAATTTGATTAACTGGCGATAGTAAACTGAAACGTACTAACATATTCTTGTTTGTTGTTCTGCACGAATGTTCCGGTCGACCGGTGATATGTCACTATCTCACAGGAGACAGGCGTAAAGTAAAAACAGTCTGCATTTCGTCTTATGAGTGAGATGCTGGAGGTCCAATTACAATCCTCTTTCCCTTCCTTCCCTTTTCTATTAAGAAAAGGATGGGAAGGGGATTTGATGGGGAGGGGATGGATAGGAAATATCCTTTCTTCAGTTTATCCCCTCTACTGCCCCTTAAAGGTAGGCAACGCATCTGCAACTTGTTAGCTTGTTGCAGATGCCTATGGGTTTCGATCGCTTAATATCGGGTGAACCGATTCTTCTATAAAAAAACGCGTTATAGCGAGAGTAGTGTCTAAAAGTTGTTCCGTTCATGAACCATTCTGCCGTTTAGAGTTCCCATGCGAGTGTGAGTGTTCCCTTGTGAGTGCGAGTGAGAGGGCGAACCAAACCAACAATCCATCAACCTATTCAGTTATCCTTCTAGTCATATAAATGTTAAATTTGTTTATTTAACAGCATAAATTTAATTTAAAAAAAGTTGTTTTTGACTCACATTTATTATTCCCTACCAATAAATATAGATCATAAAACGTAATGTCTGAGCAGTTTTACTAACAAAACACTAAGAGTGGAGAGCTGCCAATATTCTGTCGGGAACGGCTTGTCATTCGTTTTTATTATCTAATTTTAAACCGACCTATTGTAACGTTAACTAATAAAACAATTTTATCTGGTGTAGAGCAAAGACCAAAACGGTTGCGGGGTACAGTAGCTACTTAAATTTCAGCTAGGGGTCTCAAAGAACTGTCACTCGATTGCAGATTAAAAAGAAAATTTATTAAAACCATCATACGGTTAGAGAACTCGTATTTATATCGCTTAATAAAATTATCTATTAGGTGCGCAACTAAGTTCTCGCTTTTTTTTCGATAAAAATATAACTTTATTATAAAAAAATGGTTACAAATGAATCATTCAAAGTATTGCCCATCGCTAG
>DWTW01003036.1:0-10368 GCA_018246275.1 Papilio slateri
ATAGCTTTTTATGGACAGCTGCAGACCTCTCCCTGTCCCTCCCTCCCCAATAAAATCCTCCTCCCCTTCCCATCCTTTCCTTATTGGAAAAGGATAGGAAGGAAAAAGGTGTAGAATTAGGTTCGGCTCCTCTGGCACCTCACTCATCAGACGAAACGCAGAAATATTTCTACATCACGCCTGTCTTTTTTTCGTATAAAAAACATATGCAAAATACTTTCATGTTGTAAATTTATGATCTCCATACCGCATTACTTTCCTAATAATTATTAACAAAACTCTAAAAGTTACACTCACAAGAATTCTGTCATAAAAATAGTGTAGGTACATTGATATGTTTGTCACGTGTGGGATCAAGTTAGGTCGATGGAAAACACGTACTGTTTGCTCTCATTAAGATGAAATAGCTTATATATTTTTTACAACGGTCAGTCCACATTATGTCCAACTAACTTCCCTCCTTCCAACTCATTGTGTCAATAAAAGTCTAACCTTTTAGAAACAATTCCAGTTGACTAATACAACTCAGTTTTTTTAATTTATTGTACAAGGCCCCCATGAATATTAGCTTGGTCTGTATGTTTGTATGTTTGTATGTATGTAACGGAATCTTTCGTCATAGTTTTTACTAACTTGTATACGAACCGATGACAATACATTTTTCATAACTTTGTTTTGGTCCTGCTCAGGATTATGAGGATTAAAAATTATTTCATTCTAAGACTGAGAATAATGCCATCTAAGTACCAATTCAAATAACAATTGGTACTTTATGCTATGGGAATTTAGCGTGTTTTTGTTCTCCTAAGATCCTAGTAAACAAGGGATATCTATACTTCTAATATAAAGAAAAAAGATTTGATTGTTTGTTACTTTCGGAATAACTCAAAAAGTACTCACCAAGTTAACAAACAAGTTAAAAAGCAAGTTAACAAAAAGTAAAGAACTGACTTCAAAAAATTATTTTAGCTCTAAAAATGGTTTTAGTTCTTTAAGAATTAGAACGTATTTTATTTTCTCTTTATATGTCTATCTATCTATATATTCTCTTTGTTATACCTCAATTACTTAATAACCTTACCACCTTATAAAGGAGAGAAATCTTATTATAAATCTTAATAAATCGGTATGTATTTGTAGTACCTACCCCAGAAAAGGAAAATGAAGCAAACTAAATAAATGTCCACATAATACCGAAAACAATGTGAAATTAAAAAATGAAGCGCTGAAAGCGCTGTAGTAGATAATAAGTTAACATGGCTACACTTCATAAAACTATCAAGATCGTCCAGACGCTGTTGCCTGCCCCATCTGTTTATAATTTACATTTATAACCAGGTTAACAACTCTCTAAGAAAATACTGCGGTTGATGTTTTTTATGTTCCTGCAGTAAGCCACGTGTTAACATCGAAATAGTATTTAATAAACTACGCTGTTCTTATTGAAACATATCTATTAATAAACGTATTTAGTCTATTAAGACCACCGTAGCAAGTAGGATTCTCATGGGTCACGTGGCACCTTATTGATTAAGCTCGTTATAAAAGCCTCAAACTAAAGTCACTTCGGTTTTTAAGCACTTTGTGATTGACTGACCCGTTTAGAAAATCATTAGTCAAGCAGTCTTAATATAATTTAACCTTTACAAAACTGTGATTTCGAGTTTCACATACATTCCTTTATTTTGTACGTTCCCGCAGAGATATACAACCGCACATAAACAAGGCCACCCAGTTTGCAGTCTTTTTCTTCTTGAACTTGATAAATTTAAATCACCAAAGGTCTAGGTCTAATAATATTGGTATATAATCAACTTAAAACAATGGGTATATTTATTTAAAGCTTTGTAAGACAAATTATATTAAATGCCGTGCTTAATGACTAAGACATTACCTACCAGCTACCTGAATCTGCTCTGAATCGATGTAACGGTTAATGTAATTAAAATATTTATTTCCATTTGTTTCAGATCCCGGCTGTAAAAATGGAAGCAAAGAAGATATCTGTATTGATATTAAGTTTCCTGTTCGCCGCGGCAGCAGCTGATTTCACTGCGAACTGTCCCCAGGAATGCAAGTGTGTGTGGGCGAGCGGGAACAAACAAGCCGATTGCTCAGAATCAAACTTTCACGACATCCCCAAGACACTTAGCGCCGAAATACAAATTCTCGACCTAACAGGCAACGAACTATACGAAATAACGAGACATGCCTTCGAAGACGTTCGATTGATAAATTTAAAGAAACTAATCTTAAGAGAATGTAAATTGATAACGATACACAAAAATGGACTGAGTGGCCTCGCTATTATGATCGAATTAGACTTATCGAAAAACGATTTAAAAACTTTACACGCGGAAACATTCAGAGAGACAGCGAAAATAAGATGGATATTACTCAACGATAATCAAATAGAGAAGTTAGAAGATGGCCTATTCAACAACCTTCCCTTCTTACAGAAAGTGGACTTAAGCAATAACCGAATAGTTCAACTGGGATTGAAAACATTTATGAATGTACCGAAACTAAACATTCTGAGACTCGATGGTAACAAGTTGGAGCACATGAAAATCGATACTCTAAGTGCCTTAACTTCGTTATCGAATTTGGACGTCCACGATAACCCTTGGCGATGCGATTGCTATCTACAACCTTTCCGAAATTGGGTCATCAGTAAAAACCTCTATACCTCACCTATAGCATGTAGTGAACCGGCTAAAGTGCATGGCAAACTGTGGAAGGAGCTGGATTCGAGTGACTTTGCTTGCCGGCCGAGCATTGTCTATCCGACCACAAAAACTACTCTGAGATCTTCAGACACAAATGTTACACTCTCTTGTCAAGTTAATGGCAATCCGCTACCAGAGGTGAATTGGGTATTGAATGCTCAAATTATCGATGGAACGTATAGGTACCAAGGTGAAGTAAAGTACCTTATTACGCAGAGCAATTCAGAGAACAGTAAATGGGTTAACTTAACAATTATTGACGTTGGAACTACTGATAACGGTGAATACTTATGTGTAGCGAAGAACCCTGGTGGTGTTGAGGAACAAAGCCTTATTTTAAACATTGCACCTACAACGCCAGGAATCGTAATACCACCAGGAATGGATAACAACATGTTACCAGTTTTGATTGGTGTGTCATGCGCAGTAGCTATACTGTTAATACTATTAGTAATTCTCTGCTATTGCTGCTGTCGTAGAAGAAGTTCAGAAAAAAAGAAAGGTGATGCGTCTAATGGGGAGGCACTGATAGAAGGGTCGGTGATTCCAGAAATGGAGAAAAGTTTGATTACAGCAGTTAATCCTGTGACTAAACCGCCGCGTAGGTATGACATGCCACCAACCATTACCAGCGGAGCCACAGAGATGTCAGAACTCAATAAAACACTATTGGACAATGATTCTGTTTTTGGTAAGATTTTCACTTAATTATTTATATTTCGGTATAATGTTGTAAAGGTGTCATAAGTGAAGTACACTACACCGTAAAATTCAATTAGATAGAAATTTGAGTTAGGTCATATATCTATAGTATCTATCTATAGTTTTAAAACAGAAAAAAACTTTCTTTTCTCAAACATTTGCAAATTTGCTAAATATTCTATTTGATAAAGCGCAAGGGCTCTTTTAATAACATCAATGAAATTTTATTATAAGTGTTTTCTTTTTTGCAGCACACAATGATGATGAAAAGAGGTCTCTGGATTTCGAGCACCAAACAAAACGATCTCAAGACGCACTCAACGTGGAATATGGACGCAATGATGGGCGAGCTTATCCACCAGATCTTCTCTCCTTTCCAGCAAGAGCAGCTCAAATATCGCCGGCAGCTAGCAACGCTTCGACTGTACCTGACACAAGCAGGTTGCAAATGAATCCTGTTAGTCCCATACACTCTCCAATTTACGGCGTGGCAACTAATCAAAATCTGTTCAGAACATTGCCTTACTCCCGATCTCAATCGCCATTTACGACACCAATTACACCCCCAAATATTCCACCGCGTCAGGGATACGTCACTATACCACGAAGACCAAGAGTACCCAGTTGGTCGAGTACGGCCAGCACACAAATTCTTCCGAGCACTGAAGCCCAAGAACCTTTATATGATAACCTAGGATTAAGAACAACAGCGGACGGTAGTTCAGTGCTCTCTTTAAACAAAGCCGGACTGGAACAACAGTTTTCCCCGATGAGGAATAGACCTTTACCGGCTACACCCACAGCGTTCCCGAACCCACATCAATTATATTACGCACCTATCGAAGAACAGGAGCCTGCTCCCTCGCCCGTACCACCTGCGTTTATGCCCAATAGAAATAGCATCAGCTCCCAATTGTCTACCCAGTTGTCCACACCTGGACCTCAGGAGCCAGTGAATCAAAGAATGAGTTGGACCGCAAAAAGTACTTCTACGCCACAACATGAGCCGAGAAAGGCCTTGTTTTCTAATTCAGATAATAGAAACTTTGAAACCCCGTCGCATTATTCCGAAAGCAACACATTAAGTCGCAAGGGAAAACCTGAAACTGGTTCGCTTCGGAAAAACATTCGACCAGACAACAAAGAAGACCCGAGTTCACCGTCTAAAGACGACACAAGAAAGAATGAGAGTAACGTATCTTTGAATCAATCGGGCACTTTAGGCAGAAGCGGAAAAATTCCTCCGAGACCACCGCCTAAACCGAAGAAAAAACCGACCACGGAAGTAAATTCCAACGAACCTTTATTTGAAGACGAAGGAGAGGACGGCACGGAGGTGTAGTGATGTGCCGTCGCGAAAAACTATCAAGTGCCAATGAGCTTTTAGTGATTACGTCACAGTGAAGTGATATCAATGACCTGAGAATAGTGCAATCGGATAATTTGTTTTGCGGTGCTCGTGTACATAAATCTCGTGCTAGATTTTTTACTATTGCGTACAAGAATACTACGGACCATTCGGAAGTTTTAATGTAAGATTAATGTAGTTAGTGTAACATGCCATGCGGACAAAGTTTGATTGACCTTCTACAACTTATGTTACATTTTAAGTATTTATTGTTTGTGGTATTGACTTAAGGCAGTGGTAGTTCATAATAACTTGCCAGTTGCATCGGTATATCGGCGTCATTTTCAAGACTGATTCGAAATTGATTATTATTCATGACATTCCTGATATCAGCATTAGCGGTGTTTCCGGCATGATTTTATTTTACATAGTGATGCTAGGTTTTTTCTAACACTAGATAGTTATTTGGAAGACTGAAAATGATTTGTAATCGCTTTGGCACTATTGATGACGTCAATAGTTCACGTAAAGCGTTCTGCATTCGCTCTTCTAACAGATATATTTAAAATCACATGTGTTGCAAACAAAAATGATCTCATCAACCAGTTAGAAAAATGTGAAATTTAAAGTTGATATTTCTAGGTTTAACTCAATTACTTTAAAGTTTGTTGGCAACTGTAAAATTTGCAATATGTGTGATTCCGTCGTCTCTTACTAAAATGTTTAACTTCCTTTCTTCTAAGTTAATATTATTTTAGTTACTTACGCCCAACGGTTTTCTTTAAACACAAAATATTGTCTAGCGCCTAAACGCAGCTCTTATTTTGATCAACGTATTTTTAGGCGGAAATATTTATTTATAAATAGTTTGTTATATCCATTTATATTGGATATTGAAACTGGATTTTGTGTGTAATTTCAATAGTGAATATAGTTCCTAAAATGACAATTATTGTTTTAAATGCTGTATATTATGTAAGTCAATCTTAACGGTACGATAAAGGAAATGTCAATTTTTTACTTTAACACGTATTCATTAGATTTTGTGTATTTTAACATCGATTATTAATTTCTACAACCAATCAAGTTGTTAAACGATATCACTATATAGCAGTATAATAGAGATAAATGAAATTTTAAAGAAAATTCTAGAAATATTTATTAGTGCAAGTCGACTACAAGGAATTTTAAATTTGTGCTAAGACTTGCGCTGGTGCTATTTTTTTAACTACTTTTTCTTTGTTTTTAATCATTCATTTATTACCAATAGCACCTTGTAATTATATTGCTTGCACAAATTTAAATACATATTTAAGGGAATCGATGAGGTGATAATTTTAACTATATCAATATTTAGAAGTTATACAGCGTGGTTCATTTTTAAGCAGATATTTAATGTGTCATTTTATATGTCGTTTTTACATATATCTTCTTAATTTGTATTTTATGTTGTACAAATAACGATAAATATGTTAAAAAAAAACTACAATAACAACTTGGATTTAATATAAATTTTCTTATCAGATTCAATATCTCATCCGAATGCTTGGTTTTTTAGTTTTATTTCAAGTCTACATTGTCGAGAATGTAACGTACGGTGTTTTTACAATTTTACTGTGGACATCCAGTTTTTTTATGTAGTATTTAAGTGCTATGTACATACAAACATATTATTAAAAACTGATTAAAGCTATATTTCAGTAAATTGTTTCGTTTTCTTTATGCATGCTAATAACATTAATAACTGGGGATTACCTTTTATGACGTAGAAGTAACTGTAATTATCAATTATGTTACCAAAAGAAATTTGAGGGATAAAGCTGCTTGTGTTGGTATGACCGACGTAAAGCATCATTGATAAGAGTACTAACTACAATTAATATCATGCGAACGGCTTGTAGGTTTGTCACCCTTCTCTAATCCAAATAAAATCCAAAGAATCACGCACCGCCCGTACCACAATTAAGTATCCTATACAAACATAAAACATTTTGTAGTATTAAAATTTTCATTATTTACTAACAGACAAAATAGGAACCGCCAAGAAACTTCCGATTAGTTCTTTAACTTTTCGTGTAAATCATAAAAACCTAATCAGCAAGATGGCCTCTCTTGATTTTTGCGCTTCGCAATACTTCATGGAATTCTGTTGAAACGTTTGTTTGCGAATGCGTCAATAAAATGAAAGGGAAACAAAGATAAGATCCGACATGCTGGTATCATTTACTTGAAGAGAAACACGTTTAGAAACAAACAGCCTTTGTTTGCACGCAGCTGACACATCTTTGGTGCTCGTTTTGTACATACATCTATGGATACATGCTCGTGGGATACAAATACTCATAATTTTGTAAGTTCGCGCCTCGCATGTCTTCAGCGGGGGCATTTCAGCGCATGG
The DNA here is from genome assembly GCA_018246275.1 of Papilio slateri. Classification (NCBI taxonomy): domain Eukaryota; kingdom Metazoa; phylum Arthropoda; class Insecta; order Lepidoptera; family Papilionidae; genus Papilio; species Papilio slateri. The sequence goes on from DWTW01003036.1 coordinate 7,178, forward strand.
TGCGTGGGGAGAGACTTCAGACTTTGCGACGGGCTGCGGATGCTTACGCGCACTATATTAATTTATTGCACACAAATATTGTAATTAATTAATAAAGCAATTCATCTAACAGTTTGTTCCTTCGAGCCGGAGCAGCTACAAGAGCATCTGTCGGGGAGGATATCTTTCAAGGATTGACACGTCCTCAGCGCGGACGACCCACACCCGCGCCTCGCGCAGCCCGCTGACTCGCCCGCGCTGAGGACGTGCCAAGCGCGAACAGTCCTTCTTAAGTAAAACGCCAAAACTAATAGGTAACAATGTCCTATCTGTATGACAAACGTGATCCAAAAGACTTAAAAGTTGTAACTAGCCGTAGATACAAAATGTTTTAATGAAATGCAGTTTTCTCAACCATCAACTGTATACAGCTAATAGCTACGTAAAGGCAGCCCCCTGGGCGTGCCGTGTAGGTGCTGCTAGCTTAGTATGATTTATTTAAAGCTTCGACCCGTTGGCAGCGCGCCAAATGAATCACAATTACTTCCTCTAACAATATTTAATTATATAAAACTTTCCTACGTTTCGTGCAAACTACAAAATACAAAGCCAAATCTGTTCAATCTTGATGGTAAACGACCAAGCGGTTTACTTGATCTTAAGTCACCACTGTCACGATTTTGACGTTATAGAGCAAGTTACAAAATATTCACTCATGTTTTGTTGTAACATGGTTACTTAGAGTTTCATAACGTATCCATAAACTTGAAGTTAGTGCACATAAAATGTTATGGATCTCCGCAACCACTCAGCGGTAGCCTGGCTAAAGTGTATTAATATCTGCAGCAAAGCAACATATTTCTTTTTAGTTCCTCTTTTTGGAGTTGGTGTATTTATATGCTAATATTTGCTATGTATATGATAGCATATTACTAATAAACTGACTACAATTAAGGCTTTGGTGTCTGGAAGAGAAAGGATCGAGGAAAGAGGAAACCAAAATTCTGGAAAAATGTATTTAATTCGTAAAGTTTAAATGTCTTTTATTTTTAATCTATTTTTATCGACAAGTAATTTTTAGTAAGGTCCGCGTAATATACTTATATGAAAATATTATTTAAATTAATAAGTAGGTATATTAAACAAAATTTAGCGGTCTGAGTTTTGGCATTCCGCGGCGCGGACACGGACCGCTCTCCGCCTGTCGCCGACCTCTACTTTGGACCTCTACTTTTACTTTGGTGGTATAGTCCCATTAGTCAGACCAAACAGATTTATCAATATTTCTACTCTCCGCCCGTGTTCTGTTAGGTCATATTACTTTGCTGATCCAGCCGAAGTGCACAAATATAGTCAACGTAATAACCATTTTTTTCTTCCAAATTTCGTGTCCAACAAATATCCTCATAAAACTCTTAAGCCGAACGACTGCACGCATTTAAGTCTGTTATAATTAAAAATCTCATTAAAGCACTCAACAGCGTCCTCTTTGTTTTCGGAGACGTTAATTCGAGAACTGTTTCCAATAAAAAGTGTTTTTTATATGAACGGTGCTTGACGATTCCTGTTTTAAAAATTTTAAAAGCGTACGCTGAACACTCTCGGGCCGTGTTAAATTTTGGAACAAAGGATTGAGAGCTATTGTTTAAGTATTATTTCTGCGTACAGTTTCGTCTCAGTCGGTTTCGGATTACGAATAACGTTCTGTTTTTTTGTTACAAATTATTATTTCTTACTAGTATACGCCTGCGACGTATGTCGCGCGGAAAAAATTAACCAAATTGTTGAGTTTATAGTAGACTAGTTGTAGTAGCGCGCCGGTAATGACATCCTCATCGTCGTAACTTTTAACCGTTGGCCTAAATGCCTCAAGGCGAAAGACATACATAGATAAACTATCTACATTACATATCAGAAGAGATTAAAGTATTCTCTCTCTCTCTCTCTCTCTCTCTCTCTCTTTCTCTCCCGCCAAAAGTTGTCCACTGCTGGACGCAGGCCTCCCCCCGCATTGATCGCCACAAAGATCGGTCACTTGTTGCCTTCATCCAGTGGACTTGTATTCATTTGATACTAATTAATTTAATACTATCAAATGTCTCCTTCCAATTACCAAAATATTGGCACCCCTTAACACCTACTTATTCTACATCTAATCACTACTCTGCCACACACTTCTGCATAATTTGCCTTATAACTCTTCATTTTTGATCGATATTGACTTGCGTCAGTTTATAAATGCAGCTGAGTTTACCACCAGACTTCATAATAAAACCAAAATAAATATGATTCCTCTCTGTCAGCATCGTCCAAGGATATTCAATTACAAGGACACCGAATTAACGATCGTGTTAACATAAGCGGGGTGAATGAAAGAGACGTTCCATATGTCTAATTTTACTTGGAGCGTCATCCGATACGAACCTCGGAACGCGCCTAATTATTCAAGCTTAATGACTCTTCCCGATGTTGCTCGCACGTAACACGTAAGCTGGTTTATTTTTAAGTTACTTACAAGTTTTTTTGTGACAAAGTAATAAATTATCAAGAAGTAGATTGTCTAACATCAGACATTATATTAATGTTAATATAAAAATGGATTGAAGTTTAATTTACAACTTTGTGCAATTCCAAGTACACTATTCAAACAGCTGGTTGATGTTCATTATGAAATAATTCTAAAAAGTAATGCGGTAAATTCATTTATGATTAACTATTTGAAACAAAACAGATTGGGGGGGCTGATCTAAATAAACTTGAAAAAATCCTAGATTAAAATATAGCATACTGTATAATAAAAAAAAGCATCTGTATCCAAGTTTGAGGCGCATGGTTTTATGGAGCATAGCTGTGATTAGCTTAGCGCATATCTGCAAAGAATCTAAAGCGATACATTATTTGGCAGCACAGAGCCAAAAAGGGTCGATAGCCGCACATGCCAGCACAGGACGTTTCCGTAAACATTGTGACTACAAATAATAACTCGCCGGTGGAGTGCGATGACCGGACGGTCTAAACCAGGGGCTAGCAACCTATTCAATCCATTTTTATATATGCTTCAAAAATATATATGGTAAATAGATATATGGACAAAATAGGTATCGATTAAATGTGGGATTAAGTATAACGAAATGTATAAATTGCAGTACTAAGACATTGAAATCGAATAATTAAGATATTGTAGTAGACAAATATAGATAAACTTTAACCTG
>DWTW01003037.1:0-10364 GCA_018246275.1 Papilio slateri
ATTTAATAAAGTGCATTTAGGTAATGTGTTTCATTGCAAAAAAATAACAACATATAGAATAAATTTCTATTTTAAACTGATTGCCGCACAAGTTACCTCTTATCGAAGAATTATTCATATAAGGATTATATACTATATTATGCCTAAATGTATGGATGAAGGTCTTCTTCTTGGAAGCAAGAGAGGTGTGCCAGGACTGTGATCAATAGAAAATCGTACACTTGTTACTTATACGAGGCAGGGCACCAAATGGCTGCTGTACTACATATGGCGAAATTGGGGTAAAATCGGGACGCTTAGGAAAATAATTAATAAATATAAAGTTTCTAATATTATAAATTAACTTTATTCGACTTCGTTCGACGTTCCTTGAGATCACATTTTCCATTATCATAATTAATTAAAAAGTTATCTTTCAAAGTTGTTTAAACTTTGTTTATCTGATGCGATTACTTTTGGAGAGCATATCTGAACCATTTGGCAATAGAACTTTAACTTAACAGAAATGGCAAGATTCCAAGAACAGAACAAAATTTTCTATATTAAACGTTCAAACGGCTACTGTTCATTGTGAGTTGTTTGTTAGTTGTAACCACTTTGCACATTTATTGCCTGTGTGTACCAGCTTTTATATCCTCGAGAAAACATAAGCAGTTGCGTAAGTAACGTTTGTCGTTTACCACCACTGGCTATTTACATTGTAAATGAAGGTTTTATCTCTGTATGGGATGTGTTTTACAGCTCTCGAGCGCCGCTGGCCGTTGTATTGCCGCATATATTCACACTTTATGTTTTTTTTTGTTGATTATTATCTATATATCAATGGCCAGTTACGAGGGAGCGTGACCACATTACCATATTAGCTTTATGCTATTGCGAAAATGCCGTTGAAAAAAAGATTTGTGAAAAGTTACGAGGTTAAAATTTAACCATTTAACCATCGCGGCTGACCCGGTCTGAGGAGTACACGTGTGATATTTATGATTCGAATCTGCATTTTACACTTCGATGCATATGCCTCTTAAAGCTTCTTCTAAATATATTCAAGAGATCTTTTTTTATAACCACGTTATTAAGTTTTTGAATAGCTCCGGCGTGAAAAAGTTATACAATTATAAAGTATCAACTACAAAGATTATAATAAATGACTATGCATGGAACGTTGGAGTAAAATTAATCGGATTCATTTGCATTCATTAGCTGTGTCTGTAAGCGACGCGCTTGCTAATCTTTATTTTGATGTTAAATGTTTGCGCCTGGTATTATATGTTTTGTACGTACAAGATTCCTCCGCCCGCTCGGTCCAATTGCCCTCGGACAAGTTAAAAAAAGTAATTAAAAGTAAGTAAAAAAATAACAAAAAAAAGTCGTTAAAAGAAAAGTTATTCTGAACAAGACAAATTAAACAATTTACATGTAAATGTCAAGTTCATTACAATTTTATTACATAATTATGCTAATGCATGTAAAATTATTGATAAAAGGAACACTGGAATAGTGTCGCCACGAGAAAATTCGAGAGTCTGGTGTTGAACTAAAAATAATATCTCATTAAAAGGAAAAAACTTTTTGTTGGTTTTTAATAAGCGGATGATGACTCGCTTGGAGAGAATTAGGAGCGACCGGCGGACTTTAGCTGCCCTTATCGCATATGGTAAACGATAAAAAGATGTTTGTTGCTCGACGCTTGTGTTGCGTCTGCAAAGATTGAACCGTGATAAAATAAATGGCGGGAAGTTTTTGAGACATTCATTATGATACACCTCCCGACCGTGCCTCGACAATTAGGAGCGCATAAAACAGGCTAACACGGACTCTCATTATCGTGAATAAGTCGTTCTAATGAAATCTTTTTAATATTAAAGAAGTTTCAAGACTTCTCGCTCTGCTCGGGAAGGTTTTAATGAAAAAACTCCGAGCGTCTCGGTCGGTTAAAAATTGTTACTTGGTTTCATTTCAAAGCGGAATTGGTTTATAATTCAAGACGTACGAATAAAAGATGAAGACGCCACTAAGAACTGCAGCATTATGTAATGTAAAATACTACACGCGCTACGCGAAGAACGTAGGTATTAGGGAATTGAGACAATTAGTGCGAAGTTGAAACATTGAGACCACTTTCTTAATTATAAAACAAAAAACACTAAGGCAGTTAATGTAGGCCTTACATTTTTCTTTTTTGGACTCTATAAATATTACATAATTAGTGCAATGACATTTTATGTTTAAAAACAAAAATTGTTGTAACTTTGTAAGTTCTTATACATTGAATAAGTATAAGTCAGACGCAGTTTCTTATACTATACTGATCAGATCTTCGTCACCGTGGCACATAGTGGAAACGTATTAAATTAATGTTAATAATTATGAAGTAGATGCACGATTGTTCGTTAATGAGAAATTATGTATTTTAGTTTAACAGTCATAGATTTTTTTATAGAAAATAGACTGTGGAATATATAATTTCAAAACTAACAAGTCAAAATGAAAAAAAAATAAAGGGATAATTTAGCGAAGCTCGGAGTACACAAAGACAATTAAAAGGAACTGTGGAAACAATAGCTAGAGCGAAAAGCGTACGGAACTACCGAGTCGCATGTTGGTTATCCTTGTAATAAAGCTCTTTGAATTAAATCGTATTCTAAGTGTGTATTTCATTCCTTTTGTCTATGATTTTCGCATTAATTAATTAAACAGTCGAAATGGCAAATTCCTGCAATAGCGGTAGATACTCGTAACTTTTAATGACTATAATTGAACTATAAAAAGTGAGTAAGTTTTATTCAATTCTTGAATCTATTGTAATTTGATCTATTAATGTTTCAATGACTTTTGATCGTCGACATTTTTCCTTTGATATCTGTAAAGTATCTTATATTGGAAATTGGTTCCGATAAAAAATTGCATAACTTATTATGGAATATGGAAAATTCCAGAAAAACGTCTATCCACTGTTACTCATAAATTTGCTAACAACAGGGACTCATTGGCCCTGGTTACTTCTTGAAGGGAGGCAAGCATGAATGGTACGCAATAAATTCAATCCATGCGGCATAGTATGTAGTGGATATTAGATATTTCTTTTTCATTACTTGAAGTATTTTTATTTATTTTATGTGTAAGATAAATTCTTCTATTTGAAGCGTCAATAGCCTGATTGCTGATCATGAGGTCGCCGGTTCGAATCCGCTGTTCGAATATTATCGTGAACCATGTCCTAGCACAAGCTTAAGCTTAGTTGGAATGGTTAAAAGAAATATTAGTAAATTAGTTAAAGAATATTTTTTAAAAAGAGAAAAAAATATTGTATTATTAAATATAATGTGTACAATGAAATTCGAATACCACAGTTTAATTGTTGTTTCGAGTGTATGTTTCTTTTTCTTTAGGACTGTTTTTAGCCGAGGGTTTCCACAGTATTGAAAGGTTGCTGTAAGCACAAAGCACTCTGCACAAACTTTTTTTTTATAAAAAAATTGTTAGGGATGGGGAAACAGAATCTCGACTTTGTACTTCCCTGTGGTTAATGTTAAAATGAAAAAAAATGAGAACACTTATCATTGATGACAATGTTGGCATCCAAATATCATCATTCATTTTAATTCAACTTCCATCGCTATTCACGAACCATCAATATTCGATTCCTGATTTCGTACACTCACATACAAGTCTTTGACAACCTTCTTCAAACTACTATTCAAAATAAATTCGAGTATTTTTTAAAGTTTTCTTAGCAAGATCAAGGCGAGACTTGTGATAACTCGTTCAAGATCTTTTTGTTCGTATATCACTTGTGGCCGTCAGAGGGCGTTATCGTAGTCGTCAGCGTCGCGGCTGAGTGTCCGCCAGATATGTAAGTAAACTGCTTAGTGGCGTGCCCGCTTCTGATAACATCACTCGCTGTACAAATAGCACTATATTAACCTTAGCATCGGCCAATGCGGCACCCTCTAAGGGCTGCCAGATGTACTTATGCCATGTGTACCGAACTGGCAGGTTTTATTTATGAGGTACATAATAGTAATCGTAATATGTATATAACTATGTTGAAAAAAATTAAGATGTAAGTAATGAGCTTCCACGGTCTGTGTGCACTAAATGTAGATAAAGACAATACACACACGAGTCAAGTGAATGTACTTTCGACTATCTCAAATATAATTAAAAATGGTAGAGAATATTCAATATACACAAAAGGTTTAATAACTAACCTTTACACAATTATCTACTATCGAATCTCTCAACCGTTCCCTTTATAAGTAAGGAAATTAATTGGAAAATTAAAAATAACAAAAATATTACCGAAAACAAAAATGCCTAAAAATGTGACTCCACCAGATTCCTTATTGACGACCTTTTGTTTTAAAATTGGAATTTCCGGAATACTCAAGGAACAAAAGAATCCGAATTTCTTTTCATCTATTCATCAATGCATCCACTTTATTGTTTAGAAATAATTTCAATGGAAGGTCTGTTTCCATAAACAATTATTCTACTTTAGCGTTATTTTATCATTGTAGGTGTAGGTACACAAGAGTATCAAATAGCAAAGCCAAATTTATGAACTTTTACAAAATAAATATTAGAACATTTCTCGTGTGTAGACATGCGAAAGTTCAAATAATAGTTCCAGGTCAAATATTACACTGCGGGTCAATACATGTTATTTGGCAACCCTGAAATGTTGAGCGTCTCTTTCTTGCTCGTACATTTTTCTATATACGTTCTCACTCGCACTTATACGATTTAACGTTGAGCGAGCAGTCGATGAATTAAAAGATAGCGGGTTTTCTATAAAATTTATACAGTCCGTGAGCACTATTCCTTATTTATTAATGTGGCAACATTGAAACCCATTGAAGCATTCTATCATATGCCGAAATATTTCTTTTTACGTGTGTGTGGAAAGCGACCGATGTTATAATTGTATGTGAAATGGCCCGGCTGGCATACCATTCATTTAATTCCTTAGCAAGTAGTCATCATGACTTATTACACTCGTTTCATTGGTTTAAAACCTGCTTGTCTAGTCGCTTTACGATAAAAAAGTTATAAAACACAATTTAAAACATCATATTTGATGCGCTGCATCGAGTTTTTAATAATTAAACACTTAAATATTAGGTAGTAAGTGCAGTACTTAACGTAAAGTCTAACCGTACTCTTCACTGGAGCTTATTTGGAAACGTAACTTAAATAAAAGGCTACCATTAGCGTTTCACTGTACTCTACTGACGACGAGCTTAATAGAAAGTAATTAACGTCAGTTCACTTAAGTAAAGTCGACGACTACCAAGTTAAGACGGTTGATAACCGACTTTCTATGCCCCGCATGAGCTAGTTTACATACGTACCTGTGTACACATACCTACTGCTATAGACGGTCTATCACAAGACAGTATCCACTTTACTCGGTACGAACAGTCTTAAATCAGATAATATTTAACAAAAAGTGGTTTCAAAGTGTTCTTCTGTGAGCTGTTTCTGGTAAATAAAATAAGTCAGAGAAAATGAATTACACGCTTATCTTATCTTAAATTTTTAAAGTCGCCCATCTCAAGTAATTTGTGACTTACTAAAGAAATATTAAGTAATATTACTATTATATTCTTTATTATAGCTTGATATGAAGGCCGTTCCGAAATAACATAAGGTTTTTTTTATAATGACGCAACTTAGTTTAATTAAGGGTTATTCAATTTTATTTGGTTCTCACATTCAAAAATAATTCTAATATTTCAAACCAACATCTTATTAATTAAAAAAATATATATTTACAGCTTTAAATACATTACGTTGTTAAAAAATGGTTCTATTAATTACTAAGGTACAACAATTTTCTTGTATAAAAATATTAGGTAAACATTAGTATTATAAAGACAGAGTGTTTTATCTGATTCTTCATAAAGAAAATGCGATTTAGAAAATTATATTCAAAATGAGGACTTGGAAAGAGAATATGTATTGTAACTAGATAACAGACAGTTAGTTCGTAATAAATAGCCTACATAAAGAGATAAAATATTTCAAGTTCATATTGGGAAGAATGCGTATTTTTTTCGTACATAAATATTTTTTTCGTATACACGATAAAAATTATAATTTAGTTAGCAACTTAAAGCATCCATTTTTTTAACCATATAAACATTGGCATTCGCGCCAAAGTACATGGTAATTGACAACATGTTAACGGGCTGACAGTCGGCCATTTTGATACCGGGGCGATGCTATCGGCGGGTTGGGAAGCTTTAAATTGAATTGCGGTTATAGGCGGTTATTGTTAAATCGACACCGGGCCAGGCATTGTTTTACATTTCATTGCATACCGTGATTGTTTTATTGGATCCCTGGTATTTACGAAGCTTTGTTGGCTTTATTAATGTTTTTAAAATGTTATATTTTGAAATCGGTTTGTTAAAATTTCAAATTATATATACTACATATACAGCCTTGGCCAAAAGTATTGAGCACCCTATAAATTTTGCACGTGTACAAGATGAGGTACAAAGAACAAAGCCTATTGTTTAAAGAATAACAATTCGGCCACTAAGAAGACAGTTCCTAATTATCCGGACTGTAATTAGTAATACAACCTCTGGTGCAATAAAATTTGTCATTATTACATTTTTGTACTTAATTGTCAGTTCGCTAGTTTCGCTCCTTGCGTACACATCCAACGCTGCTTGGAGAAACGTATGCAAATTCAACTTTTGTACGAGAAGGGAAATCACAAGAAGTGAATTCAAATACTGGGAAATGTTTGCGGCCGATCTGTGCGTAATATGCGTATAATGTTAACCTACATCAAATTTATTTCGTTGTAACATTTCTAGAAAATGTAATGATATCATGGGTGCACAATACTTTTGGCCAAAGATGCATGTAAAAAAGATCTTATGTTTTTTACTCTACTGAAGTTTTTTTTAGATACAAAGTCTAATAAAATTAAGCAAAAATCAGTGATGTTTCAAAAAAATCACACGTTTCGCACTGAGTGTGAATTGAACAAGAGATCACTGTACCACACGGCCTATGACTGCTTCAGTATAGTAAATATCAATTATAATTGTCGGATAAGTTCAAAATACAAGCAATCTGACAAACAGTTATTATATATTAATAAATTTATTTAACTGGCAATATTTTTTACTACCGAGATATATTTGACGTTTGTCAGGATTTGACAGTTGAGCCGTTTTATTATTTTAATGCGCTACATTAATATCATCTACAACCGTGTGATATAATAATAAGAAACAAATTTACTGTTGTTCGCCGTACATTACTTTTGTACTTGACCATTTTATCAAACGATTCAAGCTTTTGAAGTTAAATTTAGAACACTACAGTAACATTTAGCAAACGTATCAAAGCGCTTTTAGACCGTTACAACTCAATTTAAATTGTTCGCATTTCGGACTGTATAAGCACGGTCAAAGTCCACTTAATTTGTAAATAATTGAATAAAGTTCGGAGTGACGCTTCGGCTTCCTCGTAGCTGATTTACTTTTTCACGTTTATAAAGCACCTGTGGGCTTGCTGTCTGTTCTATTTCGTGATCAGCTTGTTTTTCTATTTTAGATGATATATTTTTCTGCCCCATTCCCATCTCTTACCCTTCTCCTTTTCCGTATCTATTTCCTCCACAAAGACTGTCAATGTAATCATAATTCTTTTATCTTTTGTGCATGTAATCAAATAATCTTGTGAGCCCCTTGTTCGTTATTCTATTATAAAAACGATTTACATTAATCTCCTAGAAGAACCTCCTAACCTCAAAGAATTTACAGCATTCTTTTATATCTCTGGTATATGACTTGTATAACATCTACAAGCTTAAGATGAACAAAAATCAACATCTTAATATTAGATAAGCATTTTCATTGTTTTAGTATTCAATTTATAAATAAAACAAGCTTTGTAAATAACATTTTCCATAAGCCTGTGCATAGAGAAGACTCAAAAACATTTATCAAAAGTTCATAAACATCGCTCTCTCAAGCGCTAGGAACGATGTTTTGTGCAAATATTAGCGGACCATAAAAGTTTATCGACCGTAAATTTGCCAGCTCCTCAGCCGGCCGTGTTTATCTAACAAACATTTTGCTACAAAACTGTTCGCGCTCATGTACGAAATCTGCGATCGTTTTATCTTCAAACAAAGCCTAGGGAATGATAATTGTAAACTGGCTGCTCATACTGTCGACAAATTTATTCGTATCTATTGCGGGGCCATGTTATTTCTTCGGTAATGTTATATTCAAAACGAAATACATAAGCCCCTTCTATATTGGCAATCAAAAAGGCAATGTTTTCGATGAAAGAATTCGCTTGTAGTCGTATACGTAACAATTTGATTTGTAAGCAAACACGTTTCAACATAAAACGAATTTATTTTTATTATGTTATGTCCTTATTTTCTTTTATACAGCTTTCTATGCCACAGGTAAACAGCAGTTATATTTTTATTATAACTATGAAGAGTTCCGAGGAACACATCGTATTTTTATTTAGTTTTGTACCCTTCTTTTTCCTTGGATGTTTACCTTATCGTTTTATTCAACGAGAAATATTTTGAGCCTCAAATAAATTAGAATAATAGAATAGAAAAAACAGAATAGGCTCTGAAAGTACCGGACCGATTTGAAAAATCATTTCACTATTAGAATCCTACATTATCCCTGATGAACATAGGCGTTAGAATATTTTCAAAAAAGTTAGGGATCCGTATGAAAACTTTGATAATGTATCCCATATCGCGTACGCTGCAGAAATTATTGACAAATGGCAAAATGATGCACTGCAATTTTATAGAGGACATCAATATCTACAAAAAAGGCCATGATACCATGTGTCTAACTATTACAGTTAATACTTGTTTTTACAAAATAACTACTTTTTATGTCAAAACTAGCGGCTTGCTCACCTGCCCCGGCTTAATTTTTGTTAAATATCCGTGCGAAGCCGGGGCGAGCCGCTAGTAATTTATAAGTTGTAATAAGATTGGCAACTTATAACAAAACTGCCTTTAAAAAATAAGTTGTAACTTATTGTTACTGCACTTGTTTATACCGATAGTTACCAGCGTGTTTGGATTGGTTTATATATTGGTGTCTGTCTTCGTAATGATTAATGAGCTTCTATCGAAATGTTCGACGCTCGGCAAATACGGCGAGCGTTGCGTACGTACTGAACACGGTTTACGTAATATGTAGGACTAGTTCAATTTTGTAGTTGATCTGGTCCAATTAAACCGCTCGCTTCGGCCTCTATGTTGATTAAACTCTGTCAGTGCGTGCATGTTTTGATAGTTATGCGTATACTCTACTAATATTGCATTGTGTTTAAGTTTTGATCACTATATGTGTTTGCATATAAGTTTATAGTTAAATAAACATATTATATTCTAGCAACCCGCCGCGGCTTTGCTCGAATAGATAAAAAGACAAATAAACATTTAACCTAGGTTACTCACTGATAAAACAGCTTTCTGTTGGTGAAAGAATTTTTTTAAATCGGTTCAGTAGTTTGTGAATTTGTCCCGAACAAACAAACAATCAAATCTTTTCTTCTTTATATTATAGTATAGATTATTTTATATTACAATGCGAAGAGAATAGAAGAGAGAATACAACTAGATATTTTACATGAGGGTATTTAAATGTTAATCTAAAGCAAATTTAAATAGTACAAAACAGATTAAATTGATTTTCGACTGACTTTCGGAATAATCTGTTTTTCTATATATTCAATTATTTTTATGGATACGTAACAACCAGGTAATCTACCATAATATATAATCACGCATCCCGCATCCAAAATAATATCAGAGTGTAGAAATTTTGTACTAAATAAAAAATAGTGACCGGCATCGAAGGCGCTATTTCAATCGAAATAGAGAAAGGTTATTCGTGCGGTAGATGTGTTATTTAGGGATGTTATCGGCGAGCATAAAGCACCTAGAGGCATCGCGGGAGCGATACAGCAAGGCGGAATAATACAGATAATGTGAGGCTACGGGCGATCGCACTGAGCACTGCGCACTCAAACATTACGTAAGAACAAAAGAAAACTCGGATTTACTCTTGCTTGTTTTAACTTTTAAAAAAGTACAATTTATAAATGGTTTTCTGGTGGGTTTAAAGATCGAAGACTTAGTTAATCTTTGATAGTGCCGTTTCATTAATTTTTAATAATCTTGTGGTCAATTTATTTTAAATACTTATCGCCTTTGGGATGCTAGTAACAAAATCATTTTAAAAATCTAATGATCAGAAATAGAGCTTTATTAATATAAATGATCGTCAGGTCTTATATGATCACCGGGATTGTATATAGACATCGACGTTGAATATAACTGTAGG
>DWTW01003038.1:0-10362 GCA_018246275.1 Papilio slateri
GAATATTTATGATTATATTGATGTTAAATTTAAATCCAATAAATGTTAAATTAATGTAAGCTGCGAAAAGTAATAAATATTACAGAATCTTAACTAATTTTTAGGTTCAAAGGAGTTATTACATATTAATACGCCCGTTTTGTCCGCTAAGAAAATAGTAATAGATGGTAATAAAATTTTCAATAGATATTCCAATCCCATATCCCACTACAGAATATTTGTAACAAAGAAAAAACAAAGATGACCGTTCTGTATAATAAAATAACGACCATGAGAAAGTAAGACTTAAGTTATCATTGTGCGAGATAAGCATAAGATATTTTCTTGAAGGCATCTGAGATGGAATCTATAGAGCGTACATGAATATGTGGTAGAGACACCACGTCTCAGACGAGTATAAAATGTTTGACCGAACCACCGCCAAGAAGACTTTGACTTTGGTGCTATGTTTTATGTTGTGCAAGTGGAATACCTTGTCGCGTGGCTTACCGTAAGCAGCCGATGCAGCACCGATTCTACAGTTGATCTCCGTGTCAAGGTCGCTATTGATTGTTACGATACATCCAAATCACCAGCAAGTTGCGTCAAGTTTTTTTACCTATGTCTGCAGGCCTTCGAGAGTGTCTGCCACAAAGCACGTCATCGGCATACGTAATCTTCGTAATTAAGTCGCACAATACTTTGGTACTCGCTTTCCGTTTACTATAAATGTTATAATAAACGTGTGTGCTAAACTGAATATCCTTGTGCCTTCCGTGGTGTTGTTAAGGTCTCTTGAACGACCACTGCTTAGTACAGACCAAAAAGTATTGGTGCTACCTTTACGCAACCTTGCTTGACGCCACATGTTACCGAGAAGAATTCGGATTACTAGCCATTCACAGCCATACAGCACCTCATATTGTCATGTAAAAGTCTTATTAGTCTGATAAAGTTATCGGGGCTGCCTAACTTTGCTAGAACAATCCAAAGCGCTTCACGAGACACGCTATCAAAAGCCTTCTTTACGTCTATTTGGCAATAGTTTTTTTACGGCCGGCCGCCTACCTGACGCCAACCCTCCTTGGACATAAGTATGAAATATAAGTAGATTATAAAATAATTTACTAATATTTCTTTTAACCATGTCCAAGCAAGTTTTATACTTGGTTGGACACTATAATAGTCGAATGGCGGGATTCTAACCCACGACCATGTTGTGCATGTATCGCGAACCGCTAAAAAGCAAAGAAATAGAGGTTGCTCTTGTTCTTTGCTTTTTTTCCTGAATCTGTCTTAAGGTAATCGGTATTGCCTGACAGGTACGTCTATTGAGGCGAAACCTAAATTAAGTCCCAGGGCGTATGGTCTGCTCTGGTAGAGGTATTAACCTACGGAGGAGTACTCTGGCGAAGATTTTACCAGAGTTATAGTCTGCTTGATCTTCTTAGTAAAATCCGACATAACTTGTTCATCATCATCATCTATTGAAAAGATGGATTTTTTTGGTTCTTATATTAATGGAACGTTACAACAGTACAAAGCAGATAAATACCTACTCTAAATCTTTATGGATATTATGATTTATGCAAAGATTTATATATCTCCAGTTACAGTGTTCCATATACGTTTAACGTTTAAAAAAGACGCACGATTTTTGCCACGGATGTATACCGTATCGGCGATACCCCAAAATAGGGAATGCGCGGAATATTTAAAAAAAAATATGTTCGAATTATTAAAAATATGTTTTATTTATAGGACTATGTAAACGGTACCTATTTATAAAAATAACTAAAATATAAAAAATAAAAATAATCACAAAGCAATTCGTTTCAAAATTTAAAATTTTCAAAATAACTAACAGCAGCCTTTGAAAGATATACTAGAATACAAATGTTAATTGAAATCAAATTTTAATAACAAAATATTTTGTTTTATTTTTAGGGCATAATTTTGTAATGTAGGTGACAACACTTAACGTGTTAAGGCGTCGTGTTATTTTTTATTTTATATTTAGTCGTGTATAAATTCAGGATACATCATAAAATTATTTATTTATTTGTGAAATGTGATCTTTCTTTGAGGTGTAGTTTTTACACGATGTAACAGCACACGCCGTTTTTCTTATCACAAACACGGCGATTTTGGATTCGTGCCGCGGAAAATGAATGACTGCGTGATTCGCGGGATTTTACGAAGTCGCCAATTGGCTACTTTAGGTGGCTTCACTTTTGTAGCACGGATTAGGTGACTGAAAGTACCTATATAACATCTTTGGGTTTATGTTTTTAAATTTCGAATTTATAACACTTAGGGGCATCCAACTTTATGGATTTAAAAAAAATCATGGCAGAATTTATAATTTTACACTGAAAACAAGCCAGTTAACTTACAATAAAATAATATGCATTATAATTTGTCACTTATTTAATAACGATATTTATTTTACAGTATCCAATACTGAAAATCACATTTCACTAAAGTGACTATTCTCACCATTACGAAAACATATTTTTTTCATCGCCATTTTTTTCATCCTCTATAATGTCTTTATATCTATCATGTATAAATTCGAAATAAATATCCTTAAGTGCACCGGAACATGGAACATAATGTCCCCCGGAATGCTCTGCCACAACAGGTTTGTTGAATAAATTTATTAAAGATTCACTCATTTCTGAAAATAAAAATATTATTAAATAAATGAATATAAGAAAAGATGCAAAGATCTTTACTTTATGAGACATATGATAGCATATTCAAACAATTGGAAAATAGTAAGTGTAGAACCTGAGTTTGATTTCCAATTAGAGCAAAATTATTTTGTAATACATACAAAATCACAATGGTCAGATTTAAGGACAGATGTGCTTTCCATGTCTATAGAATTTGGCTCCATCCCTATTGAAAAGAAGAAAGCAATTGCTATCTTCTGTATGTGACCTATTTTCTCACTAGCATTTATTAACTGGTACATTAATATTACCTTTTGGTATAATAGAATCACTTTCTCCATATACATGCAGCGATGGCAAATTAATGTCTTCATCATAAAAGCCTTTATGAACTAAGCTTCCTGATCGGAATCCAGATACAAATATTGCAAATTGAAATGTATAAGGTAAATCTAAAAGATAAAGAAAGCATTAATATAACTGTTATATTAGAAATTCCTATTAGGATTTCAGTTAACAATTTACCAACAGTTTTTCTGTTGCATTGCAGCTAGCAAGCCAACTAGACAAGCTCCTTGTGAAAAACCCATGAAACCATCAAAGGGTCCATATTCTGATACTATGCTCTCAATCAAACGTAATGTGTCCTCAAATCCAATGGCAGGCCCGCCCAAACATTTACCACTAAATGAATTGTCTTCAGCATTAAACCACCATGATCTGCGATCTAAAAAAAATTGCCATAAAACATACATTTCCAAATGTCCTGCATTAAGGAATTATAACTTAAATCTTTAACATTTTTTTTATATCACAAATATTTATTTTTTACAACAATTACATTTCATGTTCCAAATCCGACGCGATTCATAAAGCTATCACATTTATAAATTTAATTTAATAAAAAGATAACCTTCATCGTCATCGTCTTCGTTTACAACTTTATGGGGAGCAGAGAAGAAAATCAATTGCGCGTACTTTGAAAGGGTCTTTCTGAAAGATCCTAATTTTCCTCTGAAGACTGCACCGTTCTGACGATAACCATGGAAAGCCAGAATCTTTAATTTCTGTCTATCCTTGTGTTTTGTGTCAAGTTTATCGTTTTTTGGCGGAGACTCGACGGTAGAGTTCGGCTCTGTCATCTTGCTATATATTATATTACCGTGTAACCATTTAATTTTACGAGTTAGTTTACATATGCAGTGGGTGAGAATAATTAATTCTATTTGCTGTGAGTGCAAAGTTTTAGGCAAACGTTGAATATACCCATATAACCAAACAAACATTACTTTACTGGTGACAGTGGCGTTAAGCCGAACAGTGTCACAGAAGAGGTAAGGTGTATAACTGTCAGTTAATTTTTGAAATCACTACTTTGAGAACACTCTTCTGGTTGTTTCAGCAAGTACCTACCTAGGTATATCAGTATTTTCGGCGTTGATATATCAAGTGTCGTTCAATTTAGGAGTCATCTGGAAGGTAAGACCAAGTTGTCCTCCAAAAGGCTCAGTGTCCTCGATAGCTTACAACTGTATAAGGCGTAGGTTCATTATCGACTTGACCTACTAGCCTGGCGAAGTGACCTCTTTTTTTTTGGCATTTTTCACCGCTTTCAGGGCGAAAAAATATTTGTTTTGTTTGAATGCCATTTATTTTATTGTCATTTGAGAAATCAAATATGGAAATACTTTGAAAAGGGAGATTTAATGATTAAATAATTGTAATTGCAACAGCAAAGATGATTCCGTCGAGTTAAGTCGTAGTATTTCGTATTAACAAAAAAACAACAATTATTAAATTATTGTGCTGTTGTCGAATGTAGGTAAGAACAATTAAAAAGCAGTAATTGTTGTTACAACCAAACATTCATAATCTTTGGATATGTCAATGTCATTATCATATAGTTCTTCCGTCTTCGCGCCAAACTCTTCAATCGTTGGTCGTTTGTTTAGGCTGTAAATTATTTGTATTCTTGTAGTATTGAGTCAGTGTTGTTATTTGTTATTGTTAAACAATAGCTATGGAAGAAGGAGATTATGACCAACGCTTAAGAGATTTACAAAGGGAATATTTAGAGTTTTTAGACGATGAAGTAAGTTAAAATACATACTTATAAAACTTTGTGGCATGTGCTAGTTCATATATAGGCGTGAGAAAAAGTCCTACTTTTCAATCACTCTGATCGTTCTTCCAGTGCTATTAAAATCACAGTGATAAATCGCTGTGACTGTCACTGCGATGTCGATCATACAACTACTCATATGACTTTGTTTTTTAGTGATTTTTAGAACCCGCAGTAACTTAATACCCTCAGAGATTAACGTATTTAAAAAAAAAACTTTTCTGATTTATAATAAAATATTGATGCCTCCAAAATATTTTCTGCGTCGCAGCGATCGCGTCGCGTTTTGTTCTATAATCGCAGTTTCATTCATTATGCTGAGTGTGATCGAAACAGTGATAATGGAATGAAGTTATTTTGTCACGTTGTGATTTCAAATTAAGTTGCAGTCACACCGCAGACCTTCAGATCACAGTGACTATCACTGTGATGGTAATTTTGTCACTCCTCTAATATCTAATCTATCAATTTTAGGAAGACCAATCCTTGTATATGGATAAAGTAAAAGTAATGATTTCAAACAATTCAAAACGACTGAACGTAAATATTAATGATTTACGGAGAAAGAATCCAGCACGAGCCAAAAACCTGTTAGAAAATGCTTTTGAGGAGCAAATAGCATTTCAAAAGGCCCTTAAAGAATATGTGTCTTCCATCGATCCAACATTTGCTAAAGAAAAGGAAGAATTTTTTGTGGCATTTTCTGGTAGCTTTGGAACAAAACATGTAACACCAAGAAGTTTAACTTCACGGTCAGTATATTAATATCAATAAGAAAAATATATATTAAAACTTATACAAATAATAATACTAATATTAGTATCAAATTCATCCAAAAACATATTTTTTTTGGTTCCCTTTACAATTGCGGGACAGGAACTTGAAGTTGCGATATTTTTAACTTTCTATTCAGTTTTACTATGTATAACCAACATTCACACATTGGGTGTTAGGTTACAATATAGACCCATGCCAAAAGCAACTTTAAGGTATTTGAAATAAAGATGTTATGATTATGATTTTAATTTTGTCAGGAACAGTTCAATTGGAGTGGTGTTGGGAGAAAGAGGGAATCTGCACCATCCATCCCCACTCACCTTACCCCCACAAAACCTGCCTTGAGTTTAATCTTTTATCATTTTTTTACATAATATATAATTTTGAAGTTAAGTAAACATTGAAATCATATTGTCACCATGTACAAAATTAACTTATTTTTTATTTTAATACTCAGCTACTTGGGAAACTTAATCTGCGTGGAGGGTATAGTGACCAGGGTGTCCCTGGTGCGTCCAAAGGTAGTGAGAAGTGTGCACTACTGTCCTGCCACTAAGAAGGTTATGGAACGAAAGTATACTGACCTGACTTCTTTTGAGGCTTTCCCAACGTCTGCTGTATATCCAACTAAGGTATCAAACATTGTTTTCACTGATTATTTTTCAACCAACTGATATTCAGTTGAAATCTAAACTTTTTTTATTATGACAAAGTGTAGGTGTCTTCTTTATAGGATGTAAAATAACTATAAATTGCTTAGTTTTATAGTTATTTTGTCAATTTAGCTTAAAAAACATTATGTGTTACAAAAGCCCTAACTTTAGTGCCTAATTTAAAAGACATACAAAATGTTAATGGGTTTGGCAGGATAAGCATGTTAGTAGAGTTAATGCAGTCGAGATGCGATCCTTAAGAAGTATGTTAGGCGTGATTCTGAATGATAAGATTAGCGTTATAAGGGAAAATTGTGGCTTAAAAGTGGATTTTGTGACTAGAATTTAAAAAGGTATGTGTTGGTGGTTCGGGCATATTGAATGGATGAATGATGAGAGAGTAACGAGACAAATTTATCTTGCAAAAGTGAGTGGCAGTGTTGGCAGGGGACGTCCCCATAACCGACGAGCATGTATGGATGTAGATGAAGTGAGAGAGGTGTGCCAGGATCGCGCCAAATGGAAATCCGTGATATCTGCCTAACCCTCTGGGTTACGGGCGTGAGCGCATATTTATTTATTTACAAAATATTAAGTGATTGACAGATAGTACTTTAATGGAATATCATTTTCCATATTTTGTGAATGAACTCTAATAATTGTCTTGACCACATGCTTTTAAGCATAATATATATTTTTAATATTTTGTCTTTGGGCATAAGTTTTGTTTAAATATGTATAGGTTTAATTTCTAAAATATACCAACCAAAATATACCGGTTTCATATAATCAAAGCTAACACAAAAATTCGGTTTCCAGGATGATGATGGTAATCCATTAGAGACAGAATATGGCTTATCGCGGTATAAGGACCATCAGACATTGACCGTACAAGAGATGCCGGAGCGAGCCCCAGCTGGTCAGCTGCCCCGCAGTGTGGACGTGGTCTGTGATGACGATCTGGTTGATATGTGCAAGCCCGGAGATAGGGTGCAGGTTGTTGGGAACTATCGGTGTTTGCCATCAAAACAAGGCAGCTTTACTGCGGGGACTTTCAGGTAAACCAGCTTTTTTCCTTCAAAAGTTTGTAAATGAGTTATGAGTATTCATACATTTTTGCCTATAATTTGTTTATTTTACTCTCTTAATGCCGATTTATGCAATGTTTTTAACAGCGGTAGAGTTTGCAACATCTTTTGCACAAATGGGCCGACTCAACTGGTGAAATACCATGACCTCACAGAAAACGGGCGTGACGTAGGAGTATTCTATGTTTCGTCTAAAGCAGTGTTTCCCAACTTTTTTGTGCCATGTCTCACCATAACATTTCTAAAATTTTTATGCCCCCTTACATAATTTTTAACATTTAAAAATTGATTTGTTCACTTGACTTACGACTTCACTCACTTGACTTACGATTTCACTTACTTGACGACTCCAATTACCCAGTTGTATTTTGGTAACGTCAAACGAAATTATACCTAATAATTATTTACAGCATTTTTAAGAATATGCTTTTTTTGTTAAATTTGGTAACGATATACAATTTGGTTCGGTAGCAGCCCCTTAATATCGGGTGCTCCGCCTCGCCATCCTTTGCCACAAAAAAATTGTCTATTATCAAGATTTCACCAGATCCTGGTATGACGAGAAATGAATGTTTTAAGGCATTAAGTGTGCCGTGCCCAGAACAAACAAGAAATTAATTTCAATGTTACATGTAACTCCCATGACTAGCGCGTAATTCGCGTGTGGGCAGAACATGGATCACTACAGCCAACTCAATATCCCAAACGGTGTTCGTTATTCTGGCTGAATATATCATTTAGAAAAAAACTTTCAGGGCAATCCTTATAGCGAACAATGTGACAGTAATTAACAAGGATGCCAACATGAACATAACAATGGAGGACATCAAGCTGTGCAAACGGCTCGCCAAGCGGGCCAATACTGACATGTTTGAGATGCTCAGCAAGTCACTCGCCCCGTCTATACATGGACATGACTATATCAAGAAGGCTATTCTTTGCTTACTCCTCGGGGGCATGGAGAAGATTCTGCCTAATGGTACAAGACTTAGAGGGTGAGTTAGTTAGCAGTATTGTTGCGTGTTGCTTCGAACAATGCAACAATCATGCACCTCAAACAACATTGGCCTGCGGGCGACTTTGAAATGGCCCATGATATATAAAGTTACATAAAACAGCACCGTCAGTGGCCCGTCAAAGATTTCTGATTCGCCTATTCGACCCGATTCTTAAAAGATTGAGCAGCCTTGTTCTTTATGCTCCGGTTCATCTGAGCATATTCCAGGGCCCCAGGGCACACAAGAATATGGGGCCCTTTTGGAAATTATTGCTACAAATTAATGTTGCCGAAATGTACTTCCTTGTTTACTTTCTAAATATTTTTGTTGGGTTATTTCAATTTAATACAAAAAATACAATATAAGCGAATATATTGGCCTTTCCGGGGCCCTGTGATAAGGGAAGCCCTGGGCCCGGGCCTCACGTGCCCTTATGGTAAAAACGGGGATGTATATGCTTCTTTCCTTATGAAATAATGCGTATAAAATTCTGCGTTATGATATTCTCTAGATAGATGTCTAATCTGTTTTTTCAATTCTAGTGACATAAACATCTTGCTGATCGGAGACCCGTCGGTGGCGAAGTCCCAGCTGCTGCGCTACGTGCTGCTGACGGCGCCGCGCGCGGTCACCACCACGGGCAGGGGCTCCTCGGGTGTCGGTCTCACTGCTGCGGTCACCACTGACCCGGAGACTGGGGACAGGAGGTAAATTAAAAAAAACATAGTAGAAGAAGGCTAAATGTTAAGCGGTTAACAATAAATAATGAATAAATAAATGTTTATTTTAGATTGGAAGCGGGTGCCATGGTGCTGGCCGACCGCGGCGTGGTATGTATCGACGAGTTCGACAAGATGTCGGACATAGACCGCACGGCGATCCACGAGGTGATGGAGCAGGGGCGGGTGACGATCGCCAAGGCCGGCGTGCACGCCTCGCTCAACGCGCGCTGCTCCGTGCTGGCCGCCGCCAACCCTGTTTATGGCAGGGTAAGTCAACACGGATTCATAATTAGACCAAAGATGTAGGCCTCCTCCAGGGAAATAAGAAGCGATCTTTCTGTGTTAAAGTGATTTTTTTTTATCTTGATGGTTTTATGATACTTATAAAGAAATAGATGTTAAGAAATAGTAAAAAATAGTATCTACTACACAAATAATATATAATATTTTTACGTAATTTTTAATATATAGCAGTATATTAAGTTCTTATTAGTAACTTCTTTGGAACCCGAAACATACACAACATGGTCGTGGGTTCAAATCCGCCATTCGAATATTGTCGTGAACCATGTCCCAACACAAGTTTTAGCTTAGTTAATCGATAATCTGCTAATATTTCATATATATGCCCGAGGAGGGTTGGCGTCAGGCAGGCGGGCGGGGTCGTGAAAAATTATAGCCTTATACAGTATGGACTATGATCGTACTGTACCGACCCCACATAAGTGGGAAAAGAACAGGGAGAAAAAAACTTACGTAATTCCTAGGGGAGTTGTGGAAACTCCTGGATTAAAAAGTTAGCTGTTAAAGTTATAAAAAAAATTGTTCAATATATACCTGTGTAGGATCAAGCAGAAAGCAATTATATGTCTAATCAATAAGGTTGCAATTACCTTGCACTACAATTTTCTAAACTTGTCTCTCGTCAGTATGATCAATACAAAAGTCCGATGGAGAACATCGGCCTGCAGGACTCGCTGCTGTCACGTTTCGACCTGCTGTTCGTGATGCTGGACATGGCGGACGCAGACCACGACAACCTCATCTCCGAGCACGTGCTGCGCATGCACAGATACAGGTGTTTATCATTATACCAGTGGTCGCCCCGTGATCGAAATTCAACCAAATTTAATTATAAGTTTGAACATTCAGGTTCTATTGTCAAAGACATACTTCTATACTCACAGACTTCGCCGAGGCTACACTTCTCATTTGTCTATGTTTTTCAAACAGATTATTTGAAATTATATTACAAATAATATTTAAGGAAACAATATTAATCTATTCTTAATTTGACCACAGACTTTAACAATAAACAAAAGAGTATATATGCGTGTGTGTGTGT
>DWTW01003039.1:0-10362 GCA_018246275.1 Papilio slateri
CAACTAAAAAGCAAGCACTCAAATATTATTATCATCGAAAAAAATCTCCATACCTACATATTTTATAATAGAAACAAAAATAACTGGCCTCGAGCCCTTTTTTATCAAACTTTTTAAAACAAACACAGCAAAGATAAAGAATAAAACAAATAGAAGAGTTTGTCTCTTAATGTTAACTTTTAAAAAAATCCAACGTAATATTTACACAGATATCTGAGACAGGTGTGTTAGTTGCACTTATAGATAAGCTCGATGCTTTTTCTGTCTCTAAATATAGTTAAAATGTGATAGTGTACCGAAGCTATTTGTAATATTACCTAATTTAGATACAGCCGGACTATACTTTAAGTACTGAAGCTCTTTCTGTTTTCATAAATTAATAAGTGTATTTTAGATTGGTGAGGCGACAAAATGTCATTTAGTATAGTGTTGTTTATACTATCCTAAATTACATTTTGTCATTGTATTTTATATGTAAATAATGTTAACTTTATTTGATACAGTGTGTGAAAGTTTGATTGATTTTAATTACTATGTATTTACAGATTTTCACATGTGTGTATAGCTCTGAACCATTTTTACGATAAATAAAACCTCTACAAGGTTCAACCTCTCTATAAGGATATCAAAAATGTACAAGTTAAGTTTTCCTTTTTTTGCCTTGCCCATCTTAACTTCAACATATTCCAATGTTGAAGTTAAGATATTAAATAAATAACAAACATTTAATAGTTAAAACGAAAAAAGGAGCGAAAAAAGGAAAACGCCTTGTGTCTCTTTTCCTTCTTTACTCTCCCCCACAAAAAGACTAGGAACTTTTAACACAGGTGCGAATGTTGATGGATAGGGGTGGTCATGTAACATCATTTGACCCAATTCCTTATATGTATGATTTTACAAAAAAATGTATGGCGTGTATAACAGTGGTAGAACCCGCAGTGCCTACATGCACGAATGTGCTGGCTGGACCAATGAATACCACGACCTCACAGAAGACAGGCGTGATATAGAAGTATGCTTCTGCGTTTCGTCTGATGGGTGAGGTGCCGGAGGTGCATTTCCAGTCCTCTTCCCCTTCCCATCTATTCCCCTAACAAGGATAGAAAGAGGATGTAGGAGGAGATGGATAGGAGAAATAAATGGCCTTTTTCGATCTATCCCCATCTCTGTCGAAAATAAAGGTAGACAACGCATCTGCAACTCAATTGTTCGTTGCGGACGCCTGTAGGTAGCGGGAGTCACTTAGCAGTAGGTGAACCGCTTACTCCTTTGCCACAGTCTTCTATAAAAAAAAGTATGTATTAAGTAAATAGAAATACGACTAATCGATGAAAAACGGTATTAAATACAAACTTAGTGGTTAAGGGATAGTATTTTATTTGTACATACCTTGTGTTTTATATTTGAAATGATAAAATAACAAAAATAAAACCAACAATATTAATATAGTACAGACAAGTGTTACCAAAACGTTCACATATATCTTTCCAACAAACACTGTCTCCTATAGCCAATACATTTCAATAAACGTTAACCGGCGAGTTCAAATGTCCAAAACCAGTATAATACCGACTTAAAAAGCTTCTACAATCCGAAAATCCTCAAAAGATATTCCCACAAATAAACATTTAGCTGTCACGGCGCATCGTCCCGTTATATTTAGAAGCTCAGGGGCGTCCGAGGCAGATATTTTAATGGACCAAATCCATTATTCAGCGATACGAGACGGATATGTCAAACGCGGGCTTAAAACGTTGAACACAGCCGTAGGGAACGCTTGTTCCAGTGTAAAGGACTTAATGGTTCGCTTAATGAACTGGACGTTTTTCAAGCTTGTATCCCCTTATCTATGCTTCATATTAATAATACCCGTGTATTTAAAAAAAAAAGATGTTTTCATTCTTTATTCCGCGAAGGTACATTTATTATCTTGCACAGTGATCGTTCATTGTGTCGTCTTAATTTTATGTGAGCAGACAGTTCAATAAACTACACCGTGCATAAACATTGTATATCAATATTTTCTTTTGTATGAAATAGTAAAACTCCAGTACCTATAAGCTTAAAATGCGACACAATCGGTCGCCACTTTATAAAATTAAAATTACCTAAATTAAAAGGAGTCAAGTTACATGCAGAGCCCATTGCTAAATGAGGGGGAAATGTATCAGAGGCAAAGGAACAACTAATTGCTTCGAAAACCGGAAGCGGCGGGCCGGAAAAATTGTAAGGAAATACACGACATCCCCCGAACGCTCACAAAAGAAGCCGACGGAATCCAAATAATCGTTATTAAAACACTTTTTTCGGTCGGTAGGGCGTAGCGGCTCCTAATGTACATTAGAAAAACGTTGACCAAGAAGTGTTTAATGTCATCGTGATATCGCTGCCTAGCAATTTATTGAATTCGGGAAAATTATAGAATACACAAAGTTTCTTATTCGGCTTCATATGATTGTGTAAAAAGTACCGTAAAAATCCTGAATGTATACTAATTAAGATCGTTACTGTAGAAAAACTCATTGCTAAAAGCAAAATATGTTGATATAATAATTTGGGCTGCCAATGCAAAATAATCATAATCAAATTTGTCTGAGAGAATTGTAATATAGGTATTATAGATAGGTTACAGGTACCTAACAAAAATTAACTATTGTAGAGCGAGCTAGCACCATTAGACAGGTCAAGGTCACCCAAAGGGCAATGGAAAGGGCAATGCTCGGAGTCTGTCTGCGAGATAGGATCAGACATGATGACCGATATTGCCCCAAGGATTGCAAACCTTATCTGGCAGTGGGCCCGACATATTGCTCGCAGAACTGATGACCGATGAGCTGAAAGCTCATCAAATGGCGGCCACGTACAGGTCGACGCAGCGTAGTATGTAGGCTCATGGTCAAGATTGCGGGAGTCCAGTGGATGAGGACGGCAAGAGACCGATCAATGGGGACTACCTGAGTCCAAGAGAGGACGATTATTGGATGAAAAGAGAGATAGATAGGGCTAGCGGGAGCAGCATCTGCTGTATGACTAAGTCGGCTTGACCGTGCAATAATCCCGTGACCGTAAAACAATGTGCAA
Organism: Papilio slateri; assembly: GCA_018246275.1. NCBI lineage: Eukaryota > Metazoa > Arthropoda > Insecta > Lepidoptera > Papilionidae > Papilio > Papilio slateri. The sequence continues at coordinate 3,082 of DWTW01003039.1, forward strand.
AATTATTCTGGTTTACAGGGTGCTGTTAACTATTAAAACGGCATGGTCAACAAGACTCAAATCTCAAAGTCGCAAGCTCAAACATAGTGCTACTTATGTTTCTTTATTCCACAATTCTGGTCAACACCTATACGGGTTATTGCTCGTATTGTCGTTGTAACAAAAAATAAACCGTTATTTACATTGTTAAAAGAAACCACTTCATCTCAGTTTCCCCCGTGGGAAATTACCTGGATATGTATTCAAACAACAATATTTATGTCGCATCGTCTTATACGAGTAGAGTGTGTTGACTTCAATACACCAAAGGTCGGAGCTGATTAAAAAATAAATATATTACGGTAATAACTATTTATAGGTTCGTTCGTATATGCAACATTTTGCAACAGAGACGTAGGTTATACCAGAAGTCCTCTGCGTAAAGTCAACGTCTCTTTGACTTCAGTCATGATAGAGGGCTGTTAGTCTGGTTTTGTATTTGTTATTTTAAAGTAAAGTAAAAACTCCAAACAACTCGTTTTTTTTAGCGTTTCTATTTCCAACAATATGATATACTTAATAAAGATGTTAGTTTATAATACTTAAAACTATCTCGACGTGTCAGAGTCGTAACATTCGTTTTATATTCCAAAGAGCGATTCGTCTTAGATAAATTGTTAAAAATATTTCCCTCAAAATGACTTTAAATATAAAATAGAATCAATAAATAACGTAGAGTGACAGATATTCTCAAATAATTCAATCAGACGGCCCGATAATATACGAGAGGGCAATTCATCACGTTTAGAAATAGGTCGGGATCCACCACAGAGTTCTTTACCGCGTATCTACGACGGAATGGCATCGGTTCGAACGCTGATCCTAACAAATGATATAGCCAAGCAAAATTAAAACTTAAAACTATATCAATAAAACATATATTTAAATGCATAACTGAGGAGTAAGTAACGAGCAACTTACGGTATCCCCTGACCTGTGACCGAAGATATCAGGCAGAGAGATAAGGTAAGTACCAGACCGACATCTACATCTGATAAGTTCGATATGCCCGCGGTAATAACAAATAATAACTTCTTAGATGTTATCTACGGACTTACGTGCTTAATAGTGCCGCATTGATACCGACGCATGTGAACATCTGTCTGTATATCTGAGACTTGTTCCAATGCAGGGCAATTTAATATAGATTTTTTTAGTATGATGTACGGCAAAAACTGTATACACGGATGATATCTTCATTGATTATTCATTGCTTTGAATAAGCTCGGGTGAAAATTGGGTTTGGATAACTAAATTGTCCTTTATTTTTGTCTACCCAATTTATGATTCTATCAATTACCTTGCCAAGAGCTTAGCCACTATAACATATTACTATATGCATAATACGTGTAAGTCGTATGCCCGACTAATATTTGTATTAGGACATCAATATGAATAACTGTTGACGTTCCTTCCACAATTGGACAAGGAATGAAAACCAATTTATCGCCAAATGCAAACCTAAGTAGATAATTTACGGCCTCGACGAAAAAGGGGTTCGGTTCGTGTTCATACCATAAAAATACATCGTAAGCGAGCAACAGACAAATAGCTCCTAACACGTATGTAATAAAGCACGGAATTGCATCCATCAGTCAACATGTTTTCGAGCGAATAAAATGTAATAAGCAACATAAATCTAGCGTGGTAAAAAAACTTGCAAAACAAAATTGAAATTTATACTCTATTTTATGGGTCATAAAGTCGTATATCACTTGGATAGTGCGTTCGCAAATACGGAACATATTATGAATAGAATGATACAACCCCTGTTCAGAGGCAGGGGGCTGTAAGTTAGCAAATATCGTGCACACCCCAAGCATACAATATTTATTGCACTCTCCGCCTGCGCTTGGGGTCGTGCAGATTATGAAAATGCAGATGGTGATCCGAAATTTATTCGCGCTGATAAATTATGCGCTCGTAAATTAATAAAATCGCCTTTGCCAGACACGGTTAATATTATTAAGTTCATAAAAATTTATCTCAGTATTTCATTGATTACGGACGATTATTAAGCTATATGGGAATAAAATAAATAAATAGTCACGCCCCTGACTTAAACTAGCAGGCAGACATGGTCTCAATTTTGCACAATCCTGAGGAACACCATTTTTTCAACATTCATTCTCCTTATATATGTTAACATAAATGTATGGCTTTAGCAAAAGGCGCAGGTGTTTTAAGATCGTATCAAATGTCAAAATCAATCTAAGATTACCCCTCTGGTTATTTATTTTTGTATTCATAAATTGTCTTGACGTCGGTCACTGCTTTTGGCACAAATCTCAGATAGCTTGCAACAATGCTTTTAAGTCCTGGCATATAAACGGAGAAGCTAATTTTATTATATGTAACATGGTCTACAAGTGTTGCATAGAATGGAATACGGGCGATGCGATTAGCATTTAAGCCTTCACTACGGCTCGGATGGAACGCATTTCGCTACACTGTTTCACTAAGTGTTAATGAAATTGCCTTGGAATTATACAGCTTTCCTGTTTTCTCTGTGATATTTTTCTCCTTGCAGATTTTACTTCGAGCTCTCAACATAGTTTTTTTCTTAGTGTGGTAATCAAAAGTTACGAGTATAAACGACTGAAGTCATCTGAGATCATTTTAAAACAGCTTTACTGCCGAAAAAGTGATCAACTCACCAATAGGTGATAGTGAACAGTGGCACCATCAAATCATTGATTTGCATGATATCTTGATTCTCTAAGAATCGAAAGGTGGAAGAATCTCTAACTGTTAGTAGTGTTTTCATTTTGATACAAAAGGACAGAAAAAACAGATTATTTAGTCAGTTTTACTAACTCATATTCTTAGAATATATTACAAAGCTGTCGAATTGTTTGAAATAATAATATTAATGTCACACTCTACTGTTAATGGTGAAGATTTAAATTGCTACTTTTTTTTACATAATCTTTAACCTATCTACAGACAAATGCAGTAACCATTATTTTTCTCAATATACGCTCAGTTAAATAGAATACCTACCTATTATATACACCATATTATTCAACAAAACAGAAACTATTAATGGGGGCGGCACACTTTCCCAAAGGAAAGGACGAAATGATTGGCGCGCTTTTAAATAAACCAGTTAAATCAATATAAAGCTAAGCGCACTTCCCAATCAATGCGTCAACGTTCAATGACAGTTTGACGGCTGATAGAGAAGTTTAATATTGGAAGCAGATTGATAAGTCCGCAGTCGACAAGATTGGATGGTTATTAATACTCACGTACAGCACCACTCCCTTGGATTAAATGAAAAGTTTCCCTTGTGATCAAATTGGGAACTATGGGGCGTTTGGATACAAGGGACATGAAGTTTTAGTATGCACTATGGTCTCATAACTCCCCCAGTATGATAAAAGCAACTGCCAGTTCAGGAATTTTCCACATGACTTCGCAGACTGCCAAAGCGTAGTAATTAGATTGGTGAACCGCTTAATCGTTTTTTTTTTATTTGTGGTGTCAAACGAGTTTTCGATTCACCTGACATAATAAGTGTCTGCTAACCCATAGGCATCCGCAACAAGCAACAAGCAGGAGTTGCGAATGCGTTGCCTACCATTAATGGACAGAGGATGGTCAGGAAAAAGCATATTTCCTATTCACCCCCCCCTCCAATTCTCCTTCCCATCCTATCCTTATTAGGAAAGGATGGGACGGAGAAGAGGACTGAAATTGGTCCTCCGGCACCTCACTTACACTAAACGCAGAAGCATACTTCTACTTCACGCCTGTCTTCTTCTGTGAGGTCGTGGTATTTCACCGGTCGAGCCGGCCCGTTCGTGCAATAGATGTTGTTGTTGCGGGCTCTGCCACTGTTACCCGACTGGACCCCTAATAACAAGGTGGCTGGATAGTACCTGTTCGCATTTCTATAGGTAAAATTACCCTTTTTTCAATCTTTAGCAACATGTAACGTAGTTGATTCTCTTACAATCAACATGTTAGTGTCGTCATAAGAAGCAGGTACATGTAAATAATTAAACCATGACAATTATTAGGTCATTTATCAAAAGTGGCAGTAATTGCCTATTAGTTGGTAAATAACGTGTTCGTTATTCGGGCGGCCTGCGCTATCGCCTGCAGGAGTCCACCTCATCCGGCTCGGTTTCCTGCGTCACTCGATAACGAAAATATTTTATATGTTATAGTGATGTAACTATTTTTAATTGGGTAAAGTCCCTTTTATATTTTTTTTCATATTTTATAAAATATCATAAACTTCATATCTCACTCACTCCATACACCAGAGAGTTTTAAGAAAATTGAAAAACAAAAGTATAGTATGAACCGCATCCGTCCTCACGATCTCATTGATCCATTTAAAGTTAAGGAGCTCTTACACTTCTTCCTGTGAGTTTAGCTAATTTATTTTAAACCCTTTATGGTTAGGTTAGGTTACTACTTTTGTTTTATTTTTCGTGACATTTCTCTGCGTTGAATCTTATACCATGAAGAAGCTACGAGCATAGATCTCTCCGTCGCTCGCAGACATTTTGTCCATAGGAATCGTTAAATAGAAACTCCTTGGTGCAATCTGGCTGGTAATCAAACTTCAAAAGGCAAATCTATTAAAATTAGTCAGCCTAGACTTGTGTCTTAATATTTAATATATGGACATGACATGTACACACCACATCTATATGTTCTTTTGAAACTTTTCATAAATTTTGAAATTAGAATCAACTTTATGGACCGACTTAATTTTTTTTTCATTTGCACATCACTAATTACTCAACAAAACAAAATGGCGGCGTAGTACAATATGGCGTATAACGCATTGGTCGAATTTAATTAGAGCTATATGTATTAGCTCGTGGCTTTCCTCGTAGATAAGAGGGATTTATAATGCTGCACTACCAATTCCACGGCCAATTGTGTTCTTGTGATTTTGTTGCAAAGGGTGCGTACAAATTTATATTCAACCAGGGTAATGGGTATGTTTTGCCACGTTTTCTTTAGTCTGTTCTATAAGATTTTGTATTTTTTAATTTTTAATTAATATTTATACGTTATCTTTTTTGCTGTGAATAATTTTAATTAATTGCATATTAGTATGAATATTTATTTAATATAGGTAACTCCAACATTTGTTAAAGATTTTTGTGTGCTCCCTGTAACGGTTTTATTAGGGTGTTATTATAGTCTGTAATATAAATATTGTCAAAGAAGAAAGAAAGAGGATCAGAAGAGAAGAGAAGAATAAAAAACTCGTGTCAGTTGCGGCTCATCGTATGGCAGTTTGCTTGATAATATTGCCAGCTGCCTAGCGAAGGGCAACAAAAGACAGAGTTGCCAACGAATAGAAGAATGGAGATTTCAAGATTAGAAAAATAATGAAAAAAAAAATGATTACTATAATCTGAATTCATTATTTTTTTTACTGCCTTGATTATATATATATTTTTTTGATTATCTGTAAGAACTTTTACCATCATGTTTGAATCGGATATTTACCAGAAATTTTGACAATTTAAATGGACTTTAAAGAATTGTTTATCTGCTATTTATAATATTGGAATAGAATATGTTTAATGTAAATTATTACAAATGAATAAAATTTCTATTTGATGCGAAATGGGAATTACCAAAAATCTTTGATAATTTATTGTAAACTTCTATATCGGATTGGAGCTATTTCTATCTCAAGTGAGATAAAACGCAATAGATAAATATTGAATGTGAAATTATTAGTTAATTTTATTCGAGAGTGAAATTCTACAATTGGCATTAAAATTAAAAAGACTTAATTTGAAGATTTCCACGAAGCTCTGACTAAACCTGTGACATCTGTAACTTCTAAGAAATCACCGTACGACTCGGCTATTACGACTATTTCACACAATAGGTGTAGATACAATATATTATTATCTAAGTGTGTCCATTATATGAATCGAGCAATTCTTGTAAATTTCGGTTACTGCGGAAACGGTTCTTACGAATTGGATGAAATTTTGTATTTAGGCACGGCTTTTATTTTACATTTGTCTATATAGATATTCTATCCGTGAAAACGCAAAATTTTCGAAACACAAATAAAACCAATTTTTGGAGCGCCATCGCTATTAAACGATGGATAAATCGGTTGAAAAAAAGCAAAAAAAATACTGTGTTGTAAATCAGTAAATAACGTCGGTAGATGTCATTTGAATTAAAAACGATGTTACGATGACAGTTGACATCGCAGAGCGAAGCTCACTCCACAGCTAGTATAAAATAAGTTAATTATCACTCAAGCCGCGTAGCGTCAATACTCCTAAGCCTCAAGCTCCAAGCATAGGTAGTTAGGGATTTTTGGGATCATTTGGCACGGTCCTGGAAGACCTCTTTCGTTTCTTGTACATTCACAAATTTATGCATACATGCCCGTTGGTTAAGATTATCCGCTCTTAAAATAGCCTTTTTTAATATGTCACTGAAATAGTCGATATAGCACTGACTGCTACATGTACTGCTATGTAAACTAATTTTATATTTCTTTTTGTTATTATTGTATCAAAACGTATCATACATGTGTCGTCTAGTATCGTTAAAGTCTAATTTCTGTTCAGCGCGTGTAAAAGTAAATATACGTCTGTGTCAGTTGTCGCTTGCCACCAAGAGGCGTTGTTTCATTGCACTTTTAAAGTTAGAGCATTTATAAAGGTTATTTATTTATCAATGTTCGTTTCTTCTTTTTTTACTTACACCTAATTACATGGCTATTTAAAGGACTTTATACTAATTTACAAGAGTTCTATGCCATGCCGATAATTGGTAAACTATACCAATAATTGGTAAAATTTTTCTTTAGAAAACAACACGAAAACACTTACAAATAATGATAAAGTACATTTTATTTTATTTTAGAGAGGTTCATTAATTATCATTATGTCGCATTAACAACTTTGTTACGTAGGCTACAGTCCAATAGTCAGTTCTCACGATTTAAGCAAACAGCTTTGCTTAAAGTGCCAATAATTGGGAGGTTTTCCGGTACTATGTTTTTTTAGTACAGTAAAAATGGATCCCTCAATTATTTGCGGGATACGACGTTATATGTTCGCAGAGAGCATCGACACATGGAGTTATGTCCCTTGTCCAGTGCCTTACATATTTTCCGTCTGTGTCGGAACGCCGTGTCGAAAGATTTCTATTTTAAACTGAAAATAAAAAAAAAAACTCGCGGTTTTTACAACTTTATGCTCAGCAGGTCTCATGTTTCATCATGGAAATAAA
>DWTW01003040.1:0-10360 GCA_018246275.1 Papilio slateri
TATTTAAACAGATTTATCTGTATAATTCCATCTCCATAGTAACTGGGTGTACATCTAACTTTTTTTTGGAATATAGTGGCAAACGTGCAAGCAGTTACCTGACATAAAAGTGTCCGCTGCCCATAAGCATCCGCAACAAGCAAAGGAGTTGCAGATGCGTTGCCTACCATTAATGGACAAAGGAGAAGATAGTCAGGAAAAAGTATATTTCCTTATACTATTCATCCCTTCCCTATCCAATCCTCTTCTCCTTACCAACCTATCCTTGCTAGGAAAGGATGGGAAGAAGAAGAGGACTGAAATTGGGCCTCCGGCACCTCAGACCTCGGACGAAACGCAGAAGCGTACTTCTACTTCACGCCTGTCTTCTGTGAGGTCATGGTATTTCACCGGTCTATTTTACTCTACTAATTTACGTGCAAATACGAACATTAAGTAAGCATGTTACGTTAAATTAAATGACTGTCTAAAATGTTGATTATGAATAAGAGCTTTTTTTATTTATCACTTACATAGCAGTTCGTCTCTGTACCGATCCTTGGGAAAGGCCTACCTTCAGCTGTAAACGCCTTTGCCTGGTGATGATGAATATATCAATATATGTCATAAGGGTTTCTGTTGAAACCCGTATGAAATATATTGTTATACCACCATACCTGCACCAGATAGACAGGGTAACACCAGTGATAGATAAGTTATGAAGCAAAAGGTTAGCATAGTACGAGTATGAGCATGTTATCAGAAGGGAATAATGGCATTTGACAAGGAGAGTTTTAGACATGGTTGTGGAGGGATATGACTAAGAAGGGACGAATGAATTGCGTTAAAGATGACATGAAGAAGAAGGGAGTGACTGCTGAAATATCGGATCTTAGACCGATTTGGAATACGAAAACCAGTTGTGCTAACCCCACATAAACTGGGAATAGGGCACATAAGGACGACGGGAAATAAAAAAAAACTTAGCCCGTCAATAGCTCAGATGAACCAACTAGATTTATATTATTGTGATCTGTAATACGTATTTTTTTATTATTTCATGCGCGTAGTAAGGATATAGTTAATATTTGATTGTCTCATATAATAATTGTGTTATAGTAAGGTTAATTAAACTCTGTTACCATCCAGATCGTAATTACCGTAGAAGCATGGTAATTTAACCAAAAACACCACCTACGGTATTGTATCATTACCGCGTAAATTTCTACGGTAATTTTAATTAGAAATTACCCTGTAATGCAGTATAACCAAACGGATATTACTGTAGAAGCACAGTAAGTTAACCAAATATACAAATTACGGTCATGAATCCGTATTTATTCGTATGGTATTTATAATTAGAAAGTACCGTGTAATGTAATGAATAATGTTCTAATTAAAAATATTACGTGAAATAAAACGTAATTCGCTTAAACGTATGGAGCCTTTTATTTAAGGGGAAGCTGGAAAGGTGTGAATAAACAATCCCAAACTTTCTTACCGTAAGTGGCATTGTAACGCATTTCAGAAATAACTAGTTTAAAATATGCCAGGAGTCACAAACATGGCATTTTTAACATATCAACAGGGTAATTACAACATTACAATCACTCATGGCAACACTCATTAGACTAGTTACTGTATTATTTTAATTTAATAATTAATAATGTTAAACCTTACCTTACGTAAACAAACTAAAAACGATCCAACTAGTATAATAAACATAGCATGACAATAAAGTTCACATACAAACACCACGTCGTGAAGTATCACATCATATAGACATGATATGTTTAATTATCATGAAACTGTACACTATATTGTGATGAGTGAATCCACTCGTCACAATGTAGTGGTCTTATTATGGTAATGTTTTATTATATAAGATAGGCCGATCCCGGCGGCACTGCAATGCCGGGCCGACCCGTGACGGGAGTGGAGCGAGCCCCGAACATCCCGTCGTTTCACAAAAATTAGTTTAATATACTGGTCCCGCAGTGCGGGAACTTTCAGATATTAAGCTGAAAAGAACAGATACTACACTTTGATCTTAGCCAAAAGGCCGAGAAGCGATGTCGAAAATCGCCCAAGCGATGAAAGTCATTCGGTCTAAATGAACCTCTACATCGCAATTTAGATTACACAACTAAACATACAACGCCATCTATCGGCAACAAATCGAAACAAGATCACTATGTGCATATGTGATGTATGAGAAACTTTGTTGAATAATGTGGCGGGTAAATATTTATTTACTAAAAGAATATAATAGCGAAAAAGGCAATAAGCAATTAGTAGTAATGAAATTTAGAATATATTTATGATATAGACCTACGTAATTTGGATAAAAAGCACGAAAGGGCCAATGAGATGTTCATAAAATATCCCAGCCCATACATTGCTCGTCATTTAAGTCTGGCTAGATGTTTCCCTGAGAGCACGTGGATTTTCAGCGGCCCAATTTCTACTTTTTGGTGATGTTTTGCTCCGATTTTATTACAGTTATTTATCAAGTATGTTTGGCGAGTTTGTTGTGGTTATGTATTAGATTGATAATAAATAGTAAAAAGCCCCAACAGTACGACATTTTATGAACTTAAACGTCTTTAAAAAATACGAGTATTCTGTCAAAAAACAATCATCTCCATTTTTTTATAGTTGGCATATTTTGATAATAGATGTCAGTTAAATCAATAAAATAGCTTATTAGCTTACACCAAACCTTAAATAATTCCCTGCGCAGTTTGCCCAGTGACGTCACAGCGGAAACTAGACGTTACGCAATACCCGCGTCAACACAAGTTGCGCAACAGTCTGCACCTGACTTTATAATGTACGGTGCGTACACACTCGTCTCCATGTATTATCTCTTCAACCCCGACTTATTGCAATGGAATAAGATACAAAATTGTATGATTACTATTATAATAATAGACAATGTAACTGGCAGTTGCACTTGGCTTCTAACTAAATACTATTTTAAAAGTTCTATTCAGATTTGGCAGGACCTTGATCCAATTTGAATTTGTTAACGAAAATAAAGCGTGGTGTCTGCACACAAAACATGTTTTATACACATATATTGGCATCTGGCACGGCGTGTTCAAGATTCTTCTGTAACTTCTGTGTGTACAGAATTTTTAAACATATATAGGATACGATAGCAAATCAACCAAACATTTCGATTAGATAAACATAAACTTAAAACTTCTATGGGTGATGTTCAGATGGAAAACAATTTAGGTTATTAATTTCACTCAGAATATCTTAGAAATGTCTACTTAATCATTTTATTTCACAGTACACTATTATTGTTAATGATTCCTTTAGTCTATTTCGCATTTATTTTACGGTTTATCGCATAGAGATGGCGGTATCCTGTAGTTTTACTAAAAGGATGCACTCAAAGATTTTCACACAATCGTTGCTTTGAACGGCAAATGGGGCCCGCGAAATTTGAAAATAAAATATATGTATTGTAAAAACATCCCCGTGGGACACGGCCTAGTGACAAAAAACTTAATAGTACGAAAACAAAGATTGTTTTACTGTCGTTGAATGATAATATATCTTGTTTCCTTCCTTCCTTCCTTTCACCCACTGCAGGACGTAGGCTTCCCCCATTGATCGCCACAACGATCGGTCCCCTGCAGCCCTCATCATGTGCACTCCCACAACTTTGACCGGATCAGTGGTAGAGTCCGCAACAACAACATCGGTTGCACGAATAGGGCGGCTCGACCGGTGATAATCCAAACCGGTGTAATACCACGATCTCACACAAGACGTGAAGTAGAAGTATTCTGCGTTTCGTCTGATGAGTCAGGTGCCGGAGACTTAATTGTAGTCCTCTTCCCCTTGCTATCCATTGCTAAGGAAAGGATGGGATGCGGAAGAGGATTGGACGGGGAGGGGATCAATAGGAAAAGGAAATATCTTTTTTTCTGTCTATCCCCTCGTCTGTCCATTAATGGTCCATTAATGTAAAGGTTGGCAACGCATCTGCAACATATTTACTTGTTGCAGATGTCTATGGGTAGCGGTCACTTAACATTAGGTGATCCGCTTGCTCGTTTGCCACCTTATTCCATAAAAAAAATCATCGGTCCATGTTGTGCGAGTCCTACGTGGTCGTGGTTACGATTCGATCTGTACGTGTCCGCCATTCCAGGACCTTTCGGCCCCATCGGCCATATCTTGTTTACCTTTCCCGTTTCACTTACCTTTAAGTGTTTATACTTTAGCACAATATAATCTATACACTACGAGTATTTGACAAAGAGTATACCATCAATAATATTGGAATAGATCGGCTATTTGACCGCGAAAGTAATTCTGTCTGTTTGTTATCCTTTCCCACCTAATCCATTAAACCAATATTAAATACACTGACTAGGATATTTAATAGCCCAATTTATGGGAGACACTTTTGACAAGAAAAGGTAAAAGGTTACCCTTTTGTATTTACCTTTTATTTTTTCTATTATCGAAGAAATGTTTAAAAACATTTGTTAGCTTATCTTACTAACAGAAGATTGATTAAATTATCACAAACATGGAAAACTTGAAAAATCATATACGTTACTCGAAGTAATTTTTCTACGAAGACAAAGTCGCGGGCGTAAACTAGTATCATTATACTGATCTATTGGCATCATAATATTATTTGATTGATAAGATTCGTCTACAATTGCCCGCACTTGGCGTAAATATTTGAACAAAATCTCCAGAAAATTACGCAACTTGTAGTATATGTAGGTAACCGACTATCTTAATCATCTGTCTAAGCGAAGATTTGAGCCAATAAGAGGCCTTTTAACCGACTTCAAAAAGGTAGAGGTTATCAATTCGTCTGTATGTTTTTTATTTTTTATTTTAGCTTTGTTTAACACATTCGCTGCTCACCACTCGGATCCGAGTGGGGCGGGACCATACTAGCGGTGCCCATAGTTGGGTCCCACTCGAACCCATTTTTTTTAAATTAAGATAATAATAACAATATACATTGATCCATATTTTCAAACATTTAAATATACTTAATCAAAATTCGCCTTATTTATTTCGTAGGCAGTGAATGTGTTAATAGTCGGGGTAAAAAAAGGGTTGTCATCTTAAAGTTGACATTTGCTTGCATCAGGAACACTGACACACACTGACAAGTAAGTTTTAAAACTATCAATTGTGAACCTATTGCACTAGACATGAAGGTTTAATTTTGAAGAATTTAACAATTGAAAGCTTACCTTGTATTTGCTTAATGTGAAACCCCTGAAAGTAGGTTTCTCGTACAGGCATAATGCGAGAGGGATGGAACAATAGGGAAGAGACGTTTCGCTATTGCAATGCAGACGTGATAGTCAAGAATTCTAATAAACCTGTGGGTATCAGAACAAATTTATATTATTTTCTAATGAATTACTCACTAGTTTGGCAACCGCGTTATGATTGGACGGAAATACTTACGCTGGTAACGTATTCCAATCCTTTGCTGTACGCACAGTACATTATAAAAATAAGAGTAAATTGCTTTGTGTCACCGACCAGTTGTGAATTTCGTCACTTCATAATCTCTCTATTTACCGATAGCAAATTATGAACTAAACGAATTATGGACAATTCGATGTCTCTTGTCAAACGGTACAAACCTATTTTTTCTTTGGTAAAAATCTTCTTAGATATTATTGTTATATTTAACTACGATGTCCAACCTAACAAACGTAACCTTTAAGTATCTTCCACTCTAACTCATAATTTAACGTAGCAACGCAAGTAAAATACCAGTTCACAATTTGAAGATTTGACTTAGAGAGTTTATAAACTGGCGAGGTATAATTGTCAAATCGTAAGCTGGTCTTAATCTTTGTATCGGTCACATGCGATGTAGGAGCCAGGTACTCAACCGCTAACCCGCAAGGGCCAAGGTCATAAAAGGTCACTGAACTGAGTTCAGTTTTGTATTCAGAAAACATGGAAGGTTGCATTTTTGTTGATACGAGTATTGTGCAATCGTGCAGTATAAAATTTGCTGGCAGTTTATAAAATGCCTAATGTCGATTATGAACTATGTTCACAGTCGATCGGCGACATATATTATCTACACATTGATACCAAAGTATCGAAACAATGTAGCGGCTCGCTTCCATCGATTAGCAAACGGCACTGCATTGCGGCGCGGACTACTCCGCGTACAATCCGCGCTTTTTACCTTATTTATTAAAAAAAATAAAGGACTTGCTGACGACCTTGACTTTGTCTTCGTTCAATAATTACTTAGAGTAGCCTGCATCATCTTTAATGTTTTATTTATCTAAATTTTTAGAATTTAAGCTAGTCACCAGTCACCTTGATTTGATCTTTATCACAACAACACATACCCGGAATAATCGGACCAGTTACAGATCTAAGCCTATATGTAAAAAAGGGCGAGTCTTACAGTAGTCCCATCATACATCTCATCATGATAAAAAAGGGCGAGTCTTACAGTAGTCCCATCATACATCTCATCATGATAAAAAGCGACATTAACATTATATTATCATGCAATAAAATTATTCGGGTATTATTTGAAATGATTTTGCGTAACGAAGAATGTACTTTTTCAAATATATATATTATCAACAGTATTTGTGTATTTAATTGAATAATATAGTTGATAAATATAAATTAGTTGTTTTGTACACAAGCAGTACTTTTTAATGGTAGAGCCAGCAACAACATATGTAGCACGAATGGGCCAGCTCTACCGAAGAAATACCACGACGTTCGTCTGATGCCGGCGCCCTAATTTCATCCTCCTCTGTCCATTAAAGGTACAGAATGCAACTGCAACTCATTTGCTCGTTGCGGATGCCTATGGGTAGAAGTAACTTAATATCATGTAAACCTCTTGTTCGTATGGTACCTTCTTACATAAAAAAAACAACACTGTAGGTCAAGCGAACAGCTAATGGTTGGCAGTACCAACCTTTTGGAAAATGCGTCGGTACCGTCTGGCAGCCAATTCAGGCACCGCACGCGCACATTGTTCAAATCAAATAACAACCCCAGCTTCATGTTACTTCCGTCCATTTTCACGAAATGAAGCATGGTAGAAGTATAAAAATACTTTTATCTTATAATAGTATTCCTAGATTTTTTTATCGGGGTCCAGAATAGAAAACGGAACTTTCAAACGTATGAAAATAAGGCTATATTATATGAAAACTTAACAATAATTAGCGGTCCGAGTTTCGACCGTTCGTCCGCCAGTTTCCTACCTCTGATATAGATATCACGTCACGCTTTAATGGCTTTAAAATGGCTTTCGTAGTTTAACTACATAAGTACTTCGCGCACATTATAAAGCGGTGAAAGTTCGGCGCGTAATATGTTATACTTACGATCTAAGTATCTGGTATTCGAATCTCGATCAGCTTAGGTTTTCGTTTGTTTGTATATAAGAAAAACTCGAATAAAATATAATTTACCAGAGACAAGGTTGAAAACTTAAAAAAATATTTTCTTTTTTATTATTGTCTATGCTAACGTTTTGACGTATTAGTTCAATTTGACTAAAATAATGTCATTAAGTTAATGTCGCTCAGGTGAACCTCAAGTTAAAATAAATTTTACGTTTTTCAGGATTGCAATAATGTTTTTTGTAATTATTTCCATATCTGAAAGATTTCTAATAATCTTTCTGACACTTTGTTGTAATTACATTAATAATGTTTTGAATAAAGTGTCAAATACCAGAAAAATGTGGTGAGTCGAATAGAAAATCTCTTTTCTTTTTACTGGACTGACAGGAAGGTAATGTAGGAATTTATTTTTATATATTCACTCTTTATTATTTTTGCACGAAGGGCGGACAATGCCTTAAGGCATTCTTTTACAATCAACCCCAGGTATAAACAACGTATGCATCTGTGTAATGAGTGAGGTGTCATTAAATTCGTATTCTTCCCGGCGTTTCATAGCGCAAAATGACGTTAGCATAAACCCAATAGTGAAAGTTAATCATTAAAATGTCAAAAAACTTCGTCAGTCGGGTAGTTTTCTTTTTGAAGCTAACTATTTGTTTTTTCATATTATATATTTTTATGTATCTGTCCTCACGTAAAAGAGAAAAATGCATATTTGTAAAAGTTGCAGCGGAAATACTTAAGATGACGAGATTTGTATCTTAATAAATGATGACCAGAGTATACTGCCAGTAATCACACGTTCAATGCGGTACTGATTTTTCTAAACTTTCCATTCGTGCGCTACGGGGCGTTTTAAACCTTTCATAAAACCAAAGTTGTAGTGGTACGGGGCTAAATAAACCGGATGTTTCTGATGTGTTGAAACTAAAACCCATTTTTTGGCTTAATGTAAAAAATAAATATGGATTTTTGCTTTGATCATTATCAACAATGAATTGATTGACCTACAACTAAAGGCGTACGTAAACAGCTTAGTTTGTTTAGATTCGTAAAATAAAATGCGGGGTCTGATGCACCCCGTGCCGCACTGCGTGAGGGTTTTACAGTTTTAATGATAGGAAATACAAATATCGTTTTATTTCGTTTAAGTTTATTAAGTGTTTTAGCTTTTGTCTAAATTAAGTTTATTTTAATATTATATGACATTGTAAAGTCAACGGAAGAATATATATAATTTGTTAATTAACTAATATAATTTTTTGGACTTTGGGGTATGAAAATTGTCACAAACTATCTACACTTCCTTCACGAACATCTTATAAAAGGAATACATAAAATCCTGCGTATTTATGAATACAGCGCTGTGTGTTTCAAAACGACCGGGAAAGAACTATATCAGATTTGCGATTTTTAGTAAACGAATATTTTTTTTTTTATTATATAGATTTGTTAATAAGTTGCTTGTTCGCAGAGCGGCTGACCCGAGAATGAAACGCGATGAGTCGGTAAAGAGCTTGCAACAGTTCAGAGGCGGCAGGCACGAGAAGCCCGGCCTCGCGCTCGGCTGGCGGCAGAACTCGCTCACTATCAGCGCCTTCGCTCAGCATTCCGCTTATTTAGCTGATAAAGCGCGCAACAAAGAAGTGTTAGTACATCATTTTGTTTTGTTCTTCGCATTTCATTTTACTACAGGCCTGTTGTATCACTTCATGATGAAACGAAATTTGGAATAGAAAATATCCTTCATGATTAAAACTTAGTCAAATCGATCCGGTTATGTTTGTGTGGTTCTAGTTGCGTATTATATATTCCTCATTGAATAGATGGGGTGTACTAATTTTAATTATTTATTTATTTATCTATAAGATAATAACAATTTATTTAACAGCATAAAAAGTATGTTAATTATTTCTATTTTTGTTTGAAACATACTCGTAAGGATCTGGTAGAGGATAAACATAAAAATCTTCTGTCATAAGTGTACGTATTCCTCAAGCACACAAAGTTTACCTATCACTGCCTACCTCTTCTGTGGATAATGGCTGTGAGTGTTTATAATTATTGTTACAGCAGCTTATTTCACCCATTTAAACTTTTCAATCATTTCAATAATGCCAGTGAATTTATTCATATTTATACATTTATATTTTTGGATTATTCTAATTTAATTTTTATTCAGTAGATAGATAAATTGGGTTGAGCTATTTACATGACGTCATGATCTTTTTTTTTAACATTAGCCAGTAGAATCGTGATTCTAGGCTAGGCGCGCTTTTGCAGATTGCTTACGTAGCAAAAGTGTCGGAGGTAGTGAGCGAATTCTGACGTCATCGCAAGATGGCTGACTAAAGAAGTTTAAAAGTCAACGAAAAAACTTAATAGGTATCTCACTTCCGGAAAAGGTTTATACAATTGCTATAAGGTTAGAAACAATAGCTGAAAGTGATCCGTTAGTTTGATAAATATTTATTTTCAGTGAAGATCAACAAGAACAGCCGGCGCCTGTTTCGTGGTTCCATCTAGTGAGTATTAATTTATTTATTTTATCTCTAAGTTAGTGCTACATTTTAGTTTTTATTTATATTGAAAACCACCAGTACGTAGAATGTCGTATGTCAGAATAAATGTGCACATGTGAGAAGAAAGTAGGTGATATAACTCTTATAATTGGTAAAACTCGCGTGGCAATAGGCTCGTCATATGCGTCGATTCAGCGACGGAAAATAGGATTGGAAAAAAAGAAGAAAAACCTCGCGAGCACTGCTTGACGCAAGTATCAGAGAACCACAAAGGAGGAAAGCATCAGGATAGATCTATGCCGAGCAGTGAATAGATATTGGGTATATATTACCCAATATCTATTCACTATAATATATTATATTGTATAGGATATATAAAAGAATAAGTGCAGTACATAATTTAGACAATTATGCCTTTTATCGGAGTGTCCGAAAGCGAAGAAAATAATTATATAT